>JAXGGA010025591.1:0-10421 GCA_038373865.1 Uloborus plumipes
CATTGTTGTATACAATTTACCGGAAAAACACTTATATTGTCTTTTATTTCAGGACAACAGCTATTACTATCGTTAAAAACAAAGAATAAATAGTCTTGCGAACAGAATGCGACAATGTTAATGATCCGTAAACGAAGTATTTTTTCTAGGAACAGTATAATATCAGAAAAGAAAGATTTCTCTACGCGGGAAACTCCTAATGTATTGCAAGTTTCTTTCTGACCTACTTCATGTGCTCCCCGGACTCATTCACTTATAATTTATGTCTCTTCTTGCCCATATTTATGCCATTTTTTACTCCACGGGAAATACAGGGATGTTAGAACAATTGTTACGGATCAGAAATTTTCTGAAATATTTTTGATTAAATGGGTAATACTGCGATTTTTTACAATGTCTTAGATACTCGATACACATGACTGCCCACATATATGCACTGAATGATTGGTATTTTACAAAACAAAATTTTAAGATTGCGTTTTACCAAAAGAATATAAAATGTTTGCTCTAATTTCTCATCAATCCGGATCTATATAAATCGGACTTTGCTTAATGTGGACAACCATTCAGATGTTCATACTAAATGAATGAAGATAACGCAATATTTTTTTTTTTTTTTTGAAAGTCACGATTTCTATTTTTTAATGTATTTATGTAATTTTCTCTGATCTAGTTTTAAATTTCATTTTCTTGAATTTAAAACACTCTTTTTTCTGGGAAGAACAGATTTGCTTACGTAGCTCAATTTATAGGTCATTTTGTTTATTCTGGACTTTCACTACAGTGGTTTCGGACTGCAACGCAATTCGGCTTACGCGAAATGTCTATAACGCGAATTTTTCACGGTGACGCGAATTTTTCACGGTGACGCGAATTTTTCACGGTGACACGAATTTTATTCGTAAATTACTAGTACAAAACGCTAATTTATTGTTCACAACGGGAAGAATTTCGTAAAGGAATGGCGGGGCGTAGGTATCAGCTTCGTTATGGGATATTAAATATTGGTTTCGTGAATGGATTTTTACCCCTTCAGCTTCACTGAAAGCGGCTTTACACACTGAACTAGGCAATATATAAGCTTTGTTAGTGCATGTAAATAACTACTTCGCATTTTTATTTATTTAGTTCACAAAAAGGTTTTAATTTGACACTTAAAAGAGTACATGGGTTCACCTGACTGCGAATTGGTTGTGACCAGTTGCGTAACGGAAACCGCTATTTTTCACTTTCTCTGGGTATATTTTCTTTGAAATGGATTATAGTTTATTTCAATAACAATTCAATCAAATTCTTTCCAAAAAGGAAATTCATATCGATTTAAAACAAAAACACTAGCGGACGCTTTTCATGAGGCAATCTACCCAAAATACATTCATATTTTCTAATTCAATATACGTATTTGGCTTTCCCTTTATAGTCGATTAATGTAGCAATTTATCTGCCAGATCTTGGACTACTACAAGAAAAAAAATTGTTTACAATGCAAATGCACCCTCCACTCTTACATAAAAGTAAACACAGTGCTATTAAAATTGTATTTGCTTTTACTTTGATAAAACTCTTCTTCTCTCCTCAACATCTTCAAATCTCGGTGAAACTACAGTATAATATGTAGCGCTATAAACTGATCACCTCATGCTTCAACCAAATGATGCAATTAAACTTAATTAAACTAATTACTTGATTTGTTTGTTACACGATCGGAGGAGATAGCGTCAACATGTTGAGGTTTATTTGAGAGAATTAAGATGATCATTGGCGAATATATTTTAATTGGCGTCAATAACTCTACAGTGTTTCGCTATAACAAGTTGTTTAACTGCTTGCATGATTATCCCGAGTTATCTCGGGCTAGTATGAGTCGCAAGTAATTATTATTCCGAGAAAACTCGGCTAAAACTAAATGATTGTACACCTATAAAAAATAAAAATTCAAGTTAAAACCTTCATGTTTTGTTTGTTTCATTTCCTTGCATTCAAAAATTAAGTTTTAAAAATTAAATTTAAAAAGTTAAGTTTTAAAAAATAAATTAATAGTAAGTTTAAATTTTTTTCCATTTTTTTCCAAAAAAATTTGTAAGTGAAGCGGTTATTAACAATTTTATTCCCAGAATAATTTTTGAGTAGCAGCTGATGATGGCCAACTTTGGCTATAAAGTATGTGAAAAACATTTAGTGAAAAATACATATTGAGCTACATTTGTGCTGAGTAATTCAAAGATGGGACCATCCTTTCATTTACGATTATTAAAGTTGATTTGTAAAAATACATTCAGAGGAAAATGCATACTTACCGATTGAACAAAGACGCTGAGCTTTTTTCGTGGTATATATAGAGCGAAATTATCTTTCAAAAAATATCTGATGAAGTAAAAAAACAAGTACTAATGTTATTTTAAAAATTTAAAAAAAAAAAAACTTGATTGCCGACCACCTTTTTAAACGAAACTCACTGGACAGAACACATTCTTAATTTGAATATATTTAATTGTTCTCAAAAGGACATGGTAAACAGGGTACAGGAGAGATAATTTTTGCTAGCAAAATTTGCCAGTCGCAACAGCAAAATAAAGTGGAAAAATCCTTTTAAAATCCTCATACTAAAAACAATTACAAGTATTTTAATTGTTAACAAACAGAACTTGGCAACAGATAAGCATTGTAAATCGCTATCGGCCAACAATGACATCGGTTTCCACTCGCGTGAATAAAGGCTTAGCCACATTTGCTGAAAAACCTACAATTCGAGTTCTATTTAACATATAAGTTCCAAAGACATTCTATCAGACGTAGAAAAATGTTATTTTTGTTTTGGTACTATTGTTTTAAGTTTTCACGTACGTTTTAACTCCAAAAATCTCGAAAAACGTTTTAAAGGTTTTTAATTGATATAGTCATTAATTAATCTCATCCGAAGACGCAAGCTAGCTAAGAACACTCTCGATAAACTCTCCTCTGAAAAAAAAATGAATAAATAAAATCAAAATCAATCCATCCGTTTAGGCACTCGAGTGCCCAGACTGATAAAAAGACACGTCAAACTTGTAACCCCCTTCCTTGTTGCGTCGCGGATTACTAAAACAACAAATTATACTCTATAAACGCTCAGTATTACCATATTGATTTCAACTCGAAAATAAAAATGACATAACGACTTTCTTTCGTGTTCCTTCATTTATCTAGCACTTCAGCCATCTCCGTACTGTAAAAGCTGCTGTACTACTCTTCCCCGAGTTTATTTATGGGGTCTTATTATTTAAAAATGCAATAAATACTGATTAATTAGTCATTAAAACTTAGTACCAACACTGAGAAAACTTTGAAATAACACCGTATATTTCCAACAACGTTCCATCATTTTGCCGGTTTCCACGAGTTCTTAGTAAAAAAAAACAATTATTATAGCGAAAATCTCAGTTCAGACATCTTTTTATCTATGTATTTTTTTATTACTTTTTATCATCATTTCGTTTTTAGCACTTGTTTCGCTTTTGTTTTAGGATTTCCCAAATGAAATAGCTAAAGCAAAAGTAAAGAAAAAATATTTCCTACAAAAAATATGGTTAGTTTTTTAACTTGAAGTAGCTAAAAATATTTTCTCTTCCCTGCGAGAGGTCCTTGCGAATATAGTTCAACCACATCATAAGATAAAAACAAAAGAACTATAAAGAGGATAAAAACTAAAATATATGGTATTCTAACCTGAAAATAAGCAATTAGTTATTTCTTTTAGAAACACAGTTTCAAAAAATAAAAAAAAAAATGTTTGGAAAAATTGCGTAAATATGTACTCGTAGTTACTCGTGTTGTTACCGGACGACTGTATCTACTTGTGTCACGCCATGATAAATACAGTGAACTCTGTACGCCGGCCCAAGGGACCAACACAAAAAGGCGCATAAGTGAGACGGATGTATAAGGGAACAAGCCTATTTAAAGGGCTAAAACGCAAAATAGGCTCTAATGAGAGAATGAATAAGAATGTTTCTATAGAAAAGGGACATATTACTACGGTTTGGCAGTTACTGTAATGTAACTGCAATGATAATGAGAAAACAAAAATTGTAGCATATCTAATTACAAAATGTTCCCTTTAAAACGATCCATAATAGAAAATGGTTCCTCTCCGAATTCTAGTTTATGAGAAAAAAATACCTTCCGTGAGCAATAAAAGCGAAAGATTAAAGAGAAAAGTGAAGAAAAATGTTTATTAAAAAAATGACATTTTACAGAAAATTCGGTGCATAAGTGAAGTATTTATCTTTCAAGCAACGCATAAACGAATAATACTGTAACGAGTCCGTAGCACCTTCAACTTTCTTCAAATGAGCATTCCAATCTTGAGGAAGTAACTATAAATTTATTTACAAGTATTTACACTATTTACAATATAAGCAGGAAACAATTGCTAAACATCCAGCAATTAGGTAGCAAAACAGTACACTGTACTCTCAACAGTAACTCAGCACCACGTATCAAACGTGAACAGTAATTAAGCAATTACAAAAGCAAAACAACCATTCGCCAAGCGAACGAAAACGAGTCACCAGATCAAATCTGAAAACAACTGACTGACTTGTGTTCAAGGCCAGCTATTTATACACGAAAAGAAATTACGCCAATAATCTCGAAAAATCCGGAGCATTCTGTTTCATTCATAACTTTAAACAATTCCATTGAGAAAGTTCTAGCGATAAAAAGAAAAAGAAAAAAAAGAAAACACTCCGAGTGAAAAATGTCTTCACGCTTATTAAATGCAGGGCAAGTGTAAAAACTACAAAACGTTACAGGGCCGGTATACAAGTGATAAAAGTGATATCTTCAGATACTTTTGCAACATGACGTCAGATAAAACCAAAACTAATGAAAATGATGCAAGGCAGGAAAAACAACAACTATTTACAAGATTTGTAACATTGCCCCCTTCCCAAGGACTGCACGTCCCGGGCAGTACAATCCCCAGAAAGGAAGCAAGGGAAGACTTACAGATGCACACATTACATGATGACCAATCATAAACATGATAAACAATAACAATGAGAACATGAAAGAAATAATAACATTGATAGAGAAATATTACAAACAATTAAAGGCAAAAGTTATTTACAAAATTTACAAACAAATTACCATGGTAGCTCTACATTTAATTTACGAACTATGGCCATAGTATGGGGCTAGCCGATCATAATGGACAACCCTAGGTTTGGAATGTGATGACTTCTGGATCCTCACTACGACGTCGTTCAGCCGGTGGAGGACTGTGTAGGGTCCATCCCAATGCGACTGCAATTTGGGTGACAGACCTTTACGTCGGATGGGATTCCATAGCCACACCTTGTCACCTTCTTGAAAATCATGACCAGTGGACCTTGTGTCGTATCGGGTCTTCATCTTCTCCGTCGCGATGTTGATTCGCTCCCGTGCGAAGTGATGAACGTCTTCCAACCGGGCCTGGAGATCCTGGACGTATTCCTCAGGCGATGAAGGCGCATCTGGAGGGAGACCGAAGACGAGATCACAAGGTAGCCGAAGCTCTCGGCCGAAGAGCATCTGTGATGGGGAATATCCTGTGGTCTCGTGGACAGCACTGCGGTAGGCCAGCAGGAACAGAGGAAGTTTCTTGTCCCCATCCTGTTGATTTTTGGAGACCATAAGCGAGAGATTATTAAGGATTGTCCTGTTGAATCTCTCCACCATGCCGTCCGACTGTGGGTGTAGTGGTGTTGTTCGAGTTTTCTCAATTTTGAGGATTTTACATAGGCCCTTAAACACAGCAGAGATGAAGTTTCTCCCCTGATCGGAATGGATCTGCAAGGGTGTCCCATATCTCGAGATCCAATTCTGGACTAGAGTCTCTGCTACAGTGGTAGCTTCTTGATCCGGAATGGAATATGCTTCGGGCCACTTGGTAAAATAGTCAATGGAAACGAGAATGTATTTGTCCCATCAGTAGTTTTCGGTAGAGGACCAAGAATGTCGATCCCGATTCGTTCGAAAGGCGCTCCTACGTTGTAAAGATGTAGCTTCCCGCGGCTTCTTCTCTTCGGTCCTTTACGGGCAGCACAGGCGTCACAAGAATGACACCACTTCTCCACGTCATCCTTCGCCTTGCTCCAGAAGAAGCGCTCTCGAACCTTGTGGAGGGTTTTCAGGATACCAAAGTTTCCTCCAGTCGGACTACTGTGCAATTCCTTTAGAACGTCTGGAATTCTTGATCTGGCAAGGAGTAACTGCCATTTGAATGCTTTACCATCGTCAGATTCCCATTTCCGATATAGGACGCCATTTCGCAACTGGAGAGATTTCCATAGAGCCCAGTATCTTTTCGTTGCAGGACTGTAGAGAGAAACGTCTTGCCAACTAGGTCGCCGACTGTCCTTCTCCATTAACTCTATGATAGGCTTTAGGTCTGGGTCTTCAAGCTGATCTTTTCTTACTTGGTCGTCACTCCATGGATCAGGATCTGAAGATGATGAAGTAGCAGTAACTTGACAGGCAGTAGGGATTGTCGTCCCGTACTGTTTCTCTATTCGGGAGCAATAATGGCAGTTCCCGGAACAAGGTCTTCTTGATAATGCGTCAGCATTCCCGTGTGACATGCCTTTTCGGTGCTTAATCTCGATGTCATACTCCTGGAGCCGCTGTATCCACCTGGCTACCTGGCCCTCTGGATTCTTGAAATTCAACAGCCAAGTTAAAGAGGCATGATCAGTCCGGAGCAGGAATTTACGGCCGTAGAGGTAATGATGGAAATGTTCTACAGCTTTAACTATGGCGAGCAATTCCTTTCTCGTGACACAATAATTTCGCTCCGACTTGGATAAGCATTTGCTCCAGTAGGCAATGACATGTTCGTTACCGTCTATTTCTTGAGATAAAACAGCTCCAACGCTCTCGTGGCTCGCATCAGTGTCAAGAAGGATTTTCCAGGCTGAGGATAAGAGAGAATAGGCGTTGATGTTAAAGCCTCCTTCAGCTGTAGAAATGCATCCTCGCATTCTTTGGACCATTCAAATTTCTGTTTGCTCTCCGTCAGCTTATGCAAAGGTCGTGCAATGTTGGAAAAATTCTTCACAAACTTCCTGTAGTACGTGCAGAGCCCCAGGAAACTTTGCAGCTGATGAACATTTTCGGGGCGGCTCCAATTCTCGACTGCGGATACCTTATCCGGATCTGTTCGCCCACCATCAGAAGAGATAATGTGACCAAGGTAGTTCACCTCCCGACGGAACAAATTACATTTGTTGGGGCTTAACTTCAGGTTGGCTTCCTTAAGCTTTTGCAGCACCTTCCTAAGATTAGCCAAATGTTCCTCAAAACTGCGTCCTATGATGATGATGTCGTCCAAGTAGACAAGACAGGATTCATAAGAGAGTCCTCTTAACACTGATTCCATAAGACGCTCGAACGTGGCTGGTGCATTGCAGAGGCCGAAGGGCATCACTTTAAACTGCCACAAGCCTTGTCCGGTTGTAAACGCCGTCTTCTCTCGGTCGTCGGGGTGTATCTCCACCTGCCAGTAGCCGCTCTTCAAATCCAGGGTCGAAAACCACTTGTGTCCGGAAAGGGTGTCCAGAGTGTCATCGATCCGTGGAAGAGGGTAACTGTCATTCTTGGTGACGTCATTCAGGCGTCGGTAATCAACACAAAATCTGGTGGAGCCGTCTTTCTTTCGGACCAAGACGATAGGGGATGCCCAAGGACTGGATGAGGGTTCGATGACGTCATTCTCCTGCATCTCTTTTACGAGGATCTCAACCTCTTCCTTCTTGGCGAACGGTAGTCGTCTTGGATGCTGCTTGATAGGGGGATGATCTCCAGTGTCGATCCTATGCTGCGCTAAACTCGTGCGACCAACATCTTCGGGTGTAGATGAAAACACCTGCTTGAAGTCGTCCACCAATTTTTCCGCAGCGTATCTTTGATCCTTCGATAATGCTGCACTCCCAATTAATTTCGAAGTCAAGGATTCGGAAGACACAGTTTCGGAGGAATCAATTCTTCTGATGATGCAGTTTACGGGAGTACAAGTTGCCAACACTTCTCCTTTCTTGATATTCCTCGGTCTTTCACTTACGTTGGCGACTCTCACAGGAACTGCATTCCTTGAAAGGTCCACAAGCGTAGATGCCACTTACTCCTTTTAGGCTATTATTCTGGTTAGGATATTCAATGAGGCCGAATTTAAAGCTGTTGTTTTCCTTGATGGAGCCGGGTATTAGTACTTTTGATCTAGAGGGAATCAATGAATCAGTTTGGGCTATTATTTGATGAGCGGATTTTAAGTTATTTTCGGTATTGAAAATTACTATGTCTTCCCTCGTCGAGTGCAGCTCATTATTTTTAAAGTCAATAGAAAAATCAAATTTTCTCAAAAAGTCCAGTCCGAGAATGAAGGGATCAGTAATGTCAGCGACGAATGCCGTGTGATGGTAAGTGGCGCTTCCGAACATTATTTCTAAGTTCACTTTCCCTTCAATCTTGATTTTGTCACCTGTCACAGTTTGGAGAGTAACGCAGGGCGGCGTCCATAAGATCTTGAGTCCAAATTGACGAGCCACATCAGTCTTAATGATGGTAACGTTGGCTCCTGTGTCAACAATCATTTCGCAGGAAAACCCATTCACATATGCGTAAATGAAGAGTCCGTTGCAGCCGCCACTTCTTGAGGAAATCTGGAAAACTTTGGGATGGGGCTCATTCCAATTTGGCGACCTCCGCCCCGCGAGATTGCCATTGCTTAGTTTTCCTGAGCTGGAGAGGGAGAGGTGCTCTTCCCTCGGGCTTCGCAGGTCCTTTGTACGTGGCCCTCACCGCCACATTTCCAGCACTTCAGTGGTTGTCTATTTTGGTCTTTGCGAGCCTTCTTCAGGGTTCCCAAGATCTCTTTGATTTGTCGCTCAACTTCCGAGAGACGTGTTGAGTTTGAATCCTGGGCATTCACTTCCACGCCCCTGATTGAATGGCGATCCTTGCGGGATGTTTGCTGTGCAGCCTCGAACTTCATTGCGTAGACCAGACCGGATTTAAGATCTTTGATGTCCGCCATCCGGAGAGCCGTCTGAATTTCTGGACTTCGCACTCCGTCTATGAAGTAGTTCAGGGCCAGACTATCGCGAATATCAGAAGGACAGTTCGAGAAGGCGAGATGGGAAAGCCTCTCAACGTCTGTTGCAAAAACTTGCAAAGTCTCTCCAGCCCTCTGGAGTCGGGATTTCAGCTGGAGTTGGCTGAATTCTTTCTGGCATGCTTCGCCAAAGCGAAGCTCCAAGGCCGATGATAAAGCTTCGAAGTCACGGTGCTTGTCCTCTGGGAAGGTCTGTAGTATGTCAGCTGCATCCCCTCTCAGCGAGGCTGCAAGGTGACAGGCTTTCGTGGAAGAGTCCCAGGAGTTGGCTTCTGCAACGATGAGGAACTGCTTCTTGTAAACATTCCACGAGGTCTTCCCATCAAACGTGGCCAGTTTGATGGATGGACGAGAAGTTCCAGCTGCAGCTACACAGTCACTTGAGTTGTTGCAGGATGCTGATAGCTTCGATTCAAGTTCTTTAATTTTCTTTTCCATATGGTTTTCTACTGTGGTGATTCGGTTCTCAACGCTGTCAACCTTTTCTTCTAGAACCTCCACTTTATTTTCTATATTGGTAAATTTGCTTTCCACCAAACTTTTCATTGACGTTAGATCGCTTTTAATTTCTTCTTGATTAGCAGCGAGATCATTTTTTAATTGTTCTTGATTAGTGGCCAGCTCATTCTTTAATTGTTCTTGATTAGTAGCCAGCTCATTCTTTAATTGTTCTTGATTAGTAGCCAGAGTCGCCATATCATTCTTGAGGTCACTTTTAACAGCGTTGATCGCATCAAGGAGTTGTTTCAGTTGTTCATCCATTGCTCGAGTAATCACCATAAAATTCCGAAGTCAAAAAGTCCTTAGGAAGAAAAGTCCAAGTTCACAGATAATTCCAAGAAAGTCCTTGAAGATGCCCCACGTTGGGCGCCAAAATTGTAACGAGTCCGTAGCACTTCAACTTTCTTCAAATGAGCATTCCAATCATGAGGAAGTAACTATAAATTTATTTACAAGTATGTACACTATTTACAATAAGAGCAGAAAACAATTGCTAAACATCAGCAATTAGGCAGCAAACACTACACTGTACTCTCAACAGTAATTCAGCACCACGTATCTAACGTGAACAGTAATTAAGCAATTACAAAAGCAAAACAAACATTCGCCCAAGCGAATAGCGATAAAACGAGTCACCAGAATCAAATCTGAAAAACAACTGACTGACTTGTGTTCAAGGCCAGCTATTTATACACGAAACGTAGTTTCGATAATGTTCCAGCAAAATCCGGAGTATTCCATATCATTCATAACTTGAACAATTCCATTGAGAAAGTTCTAGCGATAAAAA
>JAXGGA010025592.1:0-10420 GCA_038373865.1 Uloborus plumipes
AATTTAGAACACATTTGAAGTATCTAAAACTAAACATGGGTAATGTGTTGTTTAATCCACTAAGATCATTAACAGTTATTAAGAGGGTAACTCTACAGGTTTCAAAAGAGGTCGTTCAAAATACACTGAAGTGACAAAAGTCATGGGATAGCAATATGCAAATTTTCAGATGGCAGTAGCATCGCATAGAACAGGTATAAATGCGCAGTGCTTTTACAGAGCTTTCATTTCTGTTCAAGTTATTCATTTGAAGAGGTTTTAACGTGATGATGACCGCACGACGTGAATTAACAGACTTTGAACGCGGAATGTTAGTTGGAGCTAGACGCATGGGTCATGCCATTTCGGAAATCGTTAGAGAATTCAACATTCCCAGATCCACTGTGTCAAGAGTGTGCCGAGAGTATGAAATTTCAGGCATAACATCCCACCATGGATAGCGCAGTGGTCGACCGCCTGCACTTAAAGATCGAGACCGGCGACGTCTGCAAAGAGTCGTAAATTCTAACAGACAAGCAACACTGCGTCAAATCACCGTAGAAATCAATGTGGGACGTACAATGGACGTGTCTGCTAGAACTGTGCGGAGAAATTTGGATTTCTTGGGCTATTCCAGCAGAAGACCGACTCGAGTGCCTTTACTGACAGAACGACATCGCTTGCAGCGACTCTCGTGGGCACGTGAGCATATCGGTTGGTCCCTAGATGAATGGAAAACCGTGGCCTGGTCCGATGAGTCACGATTTCAGCTGGTAAGAGCCGATGGTAGGGTTCGAGTGTGGCGCAGACCCCACGAAGCCATGGACCCAAACTGTCAGCAAGGCACTGTTCAAGCTGGTGGTGGCTCCGTAATGGTGTGGGCTGTTTTTTCATGGCATGGACTTGGTCCTCTAGTGCGACTGGATCGAACATTGACTGGAAATGCTTATGTGCAGCTACTTGGAGATCACTTGCAGTCATTCATGGACTTCATGTACCCAAACAACGATGGGATTTTTATGGATGACAATGCGCCATGTCACCGGGCCACAACTGTTCGCAATTGGTTTGAAGAAAATTCTGGACAATTCCAACGAATGATTTGGCCACCTAGATCGCCCGACATGAATCCCATTGAGCATTTATGGGACACCATCGAGAGGTCTGTTCGTGCCCAAAATCCTGCCCCATCAACGCTTTCACAATTATGGACGTCTATCGAGACAGCATGGCTCAATATTCCTGCAGAAGGCTTCCAACGACTTGTTGAGTCCATGCCACGTCGAGTTGTTGCACTTCGCCGGGCAAAAGGAGGGCCGACACGATATTAAGAGGTATCCCATGACTTTTGTCACTTCAGTGTAAGTCAGCTGATTAAGTATACTAAAATAATAATTATGTAAACTTGATGCTTTTTGAATCAGAAAATGTAAAACATTGTATTATTCCCGCTGCAAAATTGAAAGGACATTGAATATCTGTAGGAAGAAAGTATTGGGACAGTATTAAACATCTATATCTGTTGAATTGGAAAGATAACGATTTAAGTAACCAACCTACTGCTCTTAGCTACAAAGGAAAAAACAGACTCATATCCATATCCGAGAACCAGCAAAAAAAATCGTTTTCCAAGCGCAGTCCAATTCATTCCAGGTCTAAATAGTTGACTAAATTCCCATCCAGCCAACGCCGCTCCAAATGGACTTTAAACGTTGTTCATCATAAAAGCTGCAGGAGCAGCACGTGTACACTGCACAAAAATAAACTGTTGTTTTTGCAGTAAAATACTGGCAGCCGAAGTTCCAATTTAAAACTGTTAAATGCAAAGTAATAAACTGTAAAAGTACCAATTTTACAGTTTCTTACCGTAAAATTCTTAATTTTACAGTTTATAGCCATAAAATTTAGCTGTATTATACTGTAAAAGTAACAGTACAGCACTGGAGCAAAAGTTCCAGTTTAAAACTAAAATGCACGGTAATAAACTGTAAAATTAGCAATTTGACAGTTTATTATCTTAAAAATAGCAATTTTACAGTTTATTATTGTAAAATTAGTAATTTTACAGTTTATTATTTTAAAAATAGCAATTTTACAGTTTATTATTGTAAAATTAGTAATTTTACAGATTAGTATTTTAAAAATAGCAATTTTACAGTTTATTTTTGTAAAATTAGCAGTTTTAGAGTATTCAATAAAATCAGCTGTATTATATTGTGAAAGTAACATTCATTTTATACAGTGTAGTTGCCAAAACATAGTAATTAGGGAGGAAATTATAAATGTCTTATTTTCCGTATGGGAATTTTTGAAAAGATGAGCCCAGTGAAAAATAAATTCTAAATTACAACTATTATAATAGAATAAAACACCAGCAAATTTAAAACGTGTTTACTGAAATCGCGAGTGCTAGTATAGATTTTATAGAATCTTGGAGGTTGTTCTGTAATAATATTGGTAAAAACTGTTTTATGTAAATAAGTAAACTAATGTGGCATGCTTCTTGTAAATTAGTTTAAGTTCTCCCTTTTGTCATAAATATCAAGAGAAATGTTTTGATCAACAATTTTGAAGGGAATGAAGAGAAAACTAACTAATTTATTATTTTCATTTTATTTATCAAGTTGCAGAGTATGTGGATAAATAATTTTAAAGTCGGTCTCCAAATTTTTGTTTAAAATCAAAATATCATTAATATATATGAAAATAGGTATTTTGGCATTATTGCTGACCTTGTATTTGAATTGATAAAAAACTAAAAATACATTAGCTGCTAACACGTTGTTTGAATGCAGCAACAGATACATTATATTAACAATCAGTTTTACGCTTTATCATAGTTTCATTGTCTATTTAAGGAATTTCAACTTTACGCCATATTTTGCTACCTGAGAATGAACAAATATTCTTTCAACGAGCAAAACTTTCACTTTTCAACTTTACTTCGCTATTTTTTATTTTTCTCTTTCTTTATATTTTATTTAATTTTCCTCACTCTTTTTATTATTTTAATCAGAAATTTACAAATACTTATTTTTTGTGTGAATAAATATTTTATTTAGAAAGTAGAGGAATGTATTTCAAAGTAATGAAATTAGTTTCATTAAGTCGACTCGAAAACTGCCATTACCCAAGTAGCACACTTCGTTTTTTAAAGGTTGTAAAATGGTTATTAACGTTGTAACAACAGCTTAAAAACGTTAATAAAACGTATAAAGGTTATTTGTGCTACCTGGGACTTCATCTAGAACAGGTCTTTCCATTTTTTGTAGTAAAGGATATATCAACATTATTTCATCATTAATGACTCTATAACAAATAGACAAAAATAGAGCAGCTAATAGACCTTAGTCATATATAGGGGTCTTAGACAAATGTATTTATATATTAAATTACTTCATATTATTAAATTTATTTTTTTAATTGTTTTTATTTTTTTAATCAATGTAATTTGATCGCTGTACGTTTGGAAATTTCTAATTTTCTTTTCTCATGTTTTAGCTTCTTATGTTTAGCCTGTTGGAGAAGGTAACCTTTTCAAGTATCAGTTGCTATTTATTTGCATGTTTTATAATCCTCGTGACTTGAAGAGATAGAGAAACGTGATGAAAGAACTGATCTTTGTGTAAAATAGTTTTATCTTCTTTGTGCAAAAGAAATCTCCAAGGATCCAGAGGCAAAGTGAACTATTCGTTGCCATAGTAACTCCACCCAGGAAACAATAAAGCCAATTCAAAGATTTTTGCATACAAATGTTGTATGTAACGTGACAAAAGAAGATATTACAAAGGAGAAAGGAAACATTTCTTTTGCACTTGATAGAAAAACAAACATAATATCACATCAAACATATCGCATCAAATGATCTCTTAAAGTTCTACGAATATTTGCGCTTCGGGGAAAGTAGGGAAGAACTTGGAGACTTGTTGATAAGAGGTCTCGAATATCTAAATACTCAGTGCGTCGCAACCGAAGGTTTATTGCAAAAAAAAAATAAATAAATAAATAAATAAATAAAGATTTTATCGAAAAGTGACCGAAATATAAAGTAATTAAATGAGGCAGTGTATGTGCGGGATTTCCCTTTGCTAAATATAAAAAATTAATGAGAAATTTTAAGACGTCTGCCTCAGGGCGCACTGGGCGGTTTAGCTGCACTCTGTTGAAGATTTTATTGAAAGTCTAGTCGGCAAAACTGCAGGTAATCAGTGGCATTTGGAGATTACTTTTTTCTGTTGATCTCAAAAACGCCCAAATCGTTTCCATTACATAACATTATTTTACATTAAATAAAGCAATGCTGATTTTGCAGAGATGGATCGAGAAGAACAATAGAACGATCAATTTAGACAAAACGATTGCGCATTTTTTAACCCCATTATTCTTCCCAGTTAAAATTTTCTTTCAAAACTCGTACTATATCCGGGTCAGAAAAATTTCTATCCTTAGGAAAAACCTTTTTAAATTTACTGTACAAATTTACTGAAAAAATTTCATAACATCTTTTACATTTCCACCTGAATATTAAAAAAAACTGAATGTAAGTTATTTAATAATTAATACGAATTAATTAAAGATATAAAGAAAATAGTTCAAATATGATTACATGCAATATACCACCAACTAGTTTATTCCATCCATTGACTTAAAGGAGGTTATTTACTGCTTAATTCAATATATGTCTACTTCTATCAACAAATAACAATCGAAAATTCTTTTCAACGTAATATTTGTCGCACTAAATGATTAATGAGGACATTTTGATGATAACGGTAAGAACATTCACATTTTTAAATATTTTAGATTCAGTTATAAAATTGCGAAGACAAAGCATCGATGTTAAGAAAAACATCTACTCTCTAACAGCAATGGTGAAAACATCGATGTTTTAACAAAATAATAGATGTTTCTAAAACATCAACGTCGATGTCTCTCCCCTACTCTATCTCTCCTGAAAGCTTCTGAAGTGTTACTTGAGTATGTGGGAAAAAAACTACATCACTCAAATTTTAATCATTAACCAGCCTATAGAATGTTTGCAAGTATTACGCAACAAGTAAATACTGTTCGAACTTCCACCTATAATTTCATTCTAAATCTTTTACTTCTATTAACTTGGGCTGGTTTCCCCAAGACGTGCTTCTGCTGTACGTAAAGATAGTTTTACTTCATGAGAATTTATAGCACTGTAAAAAATGAATGTCGTTTTTACAGTATAATACAGATAATTGTATACTGCCGTGCTAAGCACAAAAGTCGTATCTGCACTTATTAACAAAATTGAGTTATCACCACCAGGTGCCTCTCTGTAACGTATTTTACCTCAATACAAAATTATATGGTCATTTAAGAACAGGAAATATTTTTAAAAATTTTTTGAAAAAGTTTCATCTGAATCAAATACATGGTGGAGCAAAATTTTAAAGAGTACTCCGTTTGAGCTCAAGTGCAAAAACCACTTTTGCACTCAGCACGGCAGTATAGCAATAAACTAAAAATTGCTAACTTTACAGTAACAAACTGTCTAATTGCTCATTTTATAGTACTAAACTGTAAAATTTGTTATTTACAATAATAAACTGCAAAATTGATAATTTTACAGTTTATTACCGTGCATTTTACAGTTTCAAACTGGAACCTCTGCTGCCAGTATTTAATGCTGTTTTTATAGTAAAATATAGCTAAATTTTAAATCAATAAACTAACAGTTTCTAATTTCACAGTAAGAAACTAAAAGTGGCAGTTTTACAGTTTATTACCGTGCATTTTACAGTTTTAAATTGGAACTTCGGTTGCCAATATTATATTGTAAAAACAACAGTTCATGTTTTGCAGTGTGTCTACATAAAACCTCTTTCCTTCTCAACGAAAGTTATCTACTTCTTTCTGAGCTTTGAGATCCGAAAAATATTAAACAGCTCTCTCTCTCTATGTTTCTTTTCTTCTATACGATGATAATGTAGAATCTTTTCTACACGACTGTGCTATGAAGTATTAAGACAAGTTTCTTTTCTCTGTTTTCTATTTGAATACAGAAATCATTGGGGCGAGAAAACTTTTCCGAAGTGGTAGTATCGCACCTTACTCGTGAGTTTCCTTGGCAACTGTATGTTCCGGATCAACTGCGTGGTTTAAAGTGGAGTGTGTTTCGAAAACTTTTTGCAGTGTAATTTTTTTTTTTAACTTAACTCACGTTTTATTTTGAGTAGGAAGAAATCAGATTTTTTTTCAAGTAATGCAAATTTGAAAGAAATGTAATGTGTGGTTGAAATAAAATAAACTACTTTGCAAAGAATAAAGAAGTTTTCGTAAACGTAGTTTAAAAAGCTTGGTTGTGCCAAATTTGGTCGACAATTAAGGAAACAATGTTCTCTAACAATCTTTAAAAAATGAGAAAACCTTAGACAAAAAGTTAAAAAATGTTACAATTTAAAAATACACATTTAAATTTCTGTTATTTTTTAAAAATAATTATTAACGCTTATTAATTTTCTTCTGTAAAAACAGAGGAAAACTAATAGTTTAACTAATAGTTCACCGATGGTTGAATAGTTATCTTTCAACCATCGGCGCCGATGCCATCGATAATTTTGCCTTTTACTCACAAGTGATTAAATTTAGCTGGTCTAACCTTGCTTTAGTGAAGCAACTGGAAAAAAGAATGTTCGTCGTTAATAAATGTCAAAAAACTAATATTTTGTTTTCAGTAAGAAACTTTCTTTAGTAGAATTACATACACATACATACACATAGAGCAACATAACAGTACTATATGTTAGTTTTGTTTTTTAAACTCCATCATTCAAATTAGAAAGTCTGACGAAGAAGACATTCTATCCCTTTCACGTTTTTCATTCGACACTGAAAATGTTCTATTGCCAATATTTCACTACTATGAACATACAAATTCTCAGTGCACAAATCATGAGAAGCGCAATAAAATCAGATACTTCTGAAAACTTCATCCAAAAAACAGTACCTAGAAGGAAGAGCGATTCTTTTTCAGCTTGTGCTGTGAGATAAATAATGATACATTTGGAATGGAGAAGTAACATTTGCGTATATGATGTATGGATAAAAAGGAAGTTTTTGATCTTGATTCTAGACTAAAACTTATCTCCACAATATAAAAGTCTGAATCATTTTTTTGCGAAGTTTCTAGGTGTTAAGTTAAAGTTCATAGTAAAAGATAGCACTAGTTTTGGACGAAATTTTATCTAAACATTCACAATAAGCAACAAACTGTAAGACCTATTTACATTGTACTGAGTCTTTTTTAAAGTGAAAATTAGGATTTTTAATGTTTTATAGCACAAAAATTGCAGATTGCCTAAGACACGTGTTTCTCGGTTACAAAGAGCCCCGTTTTCGATTTAAAGAAGTGTAAGAATTGTTTATTCTTCACCCTGTTTTTTCTTCTGCCTTTCTATATTTGTTACATTGCTTTGGTACGTGATTTTTCCCGTCAGTAGATGTATCGCTCATTTATTTAGAGTGGTTTCCGTCAATCTTTACAAGCTTTTAGAAAACATCAGAGCATGCAAGAGAAATATAATTCTGAAATTAAAAAAAAAAAAAAGAGCACTGAAAGTTTATTGAAATATGAATCGTTTAAAGCAATTAATTTCTAACTGTACGCACGGTACAGATAGCAGTTGAAAGCTTTCATAATTAACAACTCAAGTGTACGTGCGACTCACAAAATGGTTCCAGCTAGATATCTTAAAAATTTAAATATCTATATATCATCGATCTAAGGAGCATAATTTCAATTGAATAGGTGTCCGGAAGAAGGGCCTATGTCATGATTTTCTGAATTTTGTTTTTTCATGGAATAAAAGCCTTTGTTAAGTCTAGTAACCGCCTTTGTTAAGTCTAGTAACCGTTGGCTTGCTTAGTAGTACCCAAAGAATCCGATAGATGCCAGGGAAATCACAAATTCATTTCCTAAAATAATTGGCACCTTTGTTTTTTCGCTCTCCTTCACAATTTAGAAATCATGACATAGGCCCTTCTTCCGGACACCTATTCAATTATTGTCGGATAGGCAAAGAATTGTAAAGGAGTGTTCACAAATTGCCAACACTTGCTTTTTTCAATCTTCTTGCATTCTTAGGGAGTGGTTCGTGATAAAAACAGATTATTTGTGAACAATCACTTAAAATTCATTTTCCTTTGGAGAAACATTGAAGTGCAGCTCATTAGATCGCTTGATATCTTTTTTAATCTGTAAGAGATTAAAGAGGATTTTTTTTTGAGCTTCAACATCTGTATAGTTACGAATATTTTGAAATTATAAATTGCTATTGTTCACGCGGGTGCAGTAAAACTATAATTGCTTGAAATGTTCATGGTTCAATAGTTTCATTTGAAACTTCAGTATTAAAGTTCTCTTGTATTCTGTCATGTTTTCTGAGCGTTTGGTAAAATTTAGAAGAAAATTCTGCGTGTTATGGCCCAAAAACCGGCCAGTTCTGAAAGGAGTGCTTACATCTTCGTGAATAGAAGTAGTACTTTCACGAAAATATGTAACACAACTACATAAAATGTAAATTAAATTCTGAGATTTACAACTTATTGGCATCTATTTACGCTGGAGAATGATCAAAAAGTCCTTTTGTTCCCCCATTCTTTTGGTCCCAAAATACATGTTTGATTAAAATTTTATTGGGACATGTCAACTGAATACAGTGAACTCTCACTTATGCGCCTGCCCAAGGGACCAAGAGAAAAAGACTCATAAGTGAGAGAGACGAATAAGTGAACAAACCTATTTAAAGGACTAAAACCCAACATAGGCTCTAATGAGAAAATGAATAAGAATTTTTCTATAGAAAAGGGACCAGGGGCCGCGCTAAGCGTTCGCCACCTCGCCAAATGCTATAAAATAGAAAATTCGGCGAAAAAAATTCTGATTTGGCTAAAGTATTGGCGAATGGAAAATTGTCAGAAATTTTCACTTGGGGGAAAAATACACTTATTACATTAAAAAAACAAACAATTAAAATTTTTTGATTAAAACTCTCGAAGTTTGGCTAAGACTTTTGAAATTTGGCTTATATACTGGCTAACAACTTAAAATCCTTAGCGCGGTCCCTGGGGACATATTACTACAGTTAGTAAATTACTGTAACGTAACTGCAATCATAATGAGAGAACAAAAATTGTAGCATACCTAATTACAAAATGCTCCCTTTAAAACGATCCGTAATAGATAATTGTCAATCTGAATTCTAGTTCATGCGGAAAAAATGCCTTCCGTGAGCAAAAAAAGGTGAAAGATTAAAGAGAAAAGTGAAGAAAAATGCTTACTTTTAAAGAAAATAAATTATTTTTTTTACATTTTAGGAAAAATTCGGCGCATAAGTGAAATATTTATCTTTCCAGCAACGCATAAACGAA
Source organism: Uloborus plumipes (assembly GCA_038373865.1). NCBI lineage: Eukaryota > Metazoa > Arthropoda > Arachnida > Araneae > Uloboridae > Uloborus > Uloborus plumipes. The sequence goes on from JAXGGA010025592.1 coordinate 9,382, forward strand.
TGATACTATCATTATTTTCCTATAGAATGTGCTGGGACCATTCAAAATCATCGTATAAGTGAAAAAGGTGCATAAATGAGGCGGTGTAGAAGTGAGAGTTCATTGTACTATGTTACGTTAACAAAAGTACACAGAACAATTGATCTCTTATTTCTCAAGAAATCCGCAAAGTGCCAATTTTTGAAAGTGCTCTAATATTTTTGGTGATACAGTGCCCGTTGCTAATTAAACTCACATTTGTTCCGAGAATATTTCATTTCATTCAGCGGCTGATTTCATAAACCGGCATATATAAAATCACAAAAAGAAAAGTTTCTAAAGTTTAAACAAAACAAAAAATAAATTAATTACTATTATCTATATTTTATATTAAGTTAATTAAACCATAATTCGAATTTAATGTATGTGTAAAAAGTACATTTTGAAAATTACACAAGGGTTTTAATTACACAAGCCTGATATTATTAAATTAATTTTAAGGCATGAAAATATAGATTATACTAAGGGTTTGCATAAAATTTTAAACTAGTCAACGGGTTCACGCTTTAATGTTATTGAGCACAAGTTGAACACATTTCACTCCTCTTTAAAAAGTTTTAAACTTTTTCAATCCAATACATTTTTCTCCTGCTCACGAAGAAAACATATTCTGATGAAAAAAAAAAAACAATAAGTGAAGGATATTCGCACTAAAATTAAAATAAAAGTCAAAAAAAGTTTTGTACGTCGCAGTAAAAGCTTAGTTTTACCATTCAAAATTTAAGACGTATAATAATTAAGATAATTTTGGTAACAAATTGTTTTAACTTCGAAATAACTTTGACCTTATAATAAACGGCAATATTGTTTTCGTTTTTAAAAACATTTTTTTTTCCTTTCAATAAAAAAAAATCGCTGCATTCTAGCAAAGTTGATTTCACTTCAGTGAATTCTGAACTGTAACTACTATTTCTATTACTCACTAACACTTGCTAAAAAGTATCGTTTAAATTTGCTGAGTATGAAATTAAAGTTAAATTCAACTAATTTGTAAAATATT
>JAXGGA010025593.1:0-10420 GCA_038373865.1 Uloborus plumipes
AATTTTTTAAATGAAAAATACAATAATCTAGTACAATAAATGAATTTTATTGTAAGAACTCCTTTATCTCTGTGCCAACACGTCACAGTATATTTATTCAAAATGGAAAAAATAGTTTATTGAAAACTTTATAGCAACTGTGAGGATTATTATTACTAATAAAAAAAATATTCATTACAGTTCCTTAGTGAAGGTAAATTTTAAAAATAATATTTGAAGAATATTTTTTTCCACCGATTAATCGGCACGAATTTGCCGAATATTAATAATCGGCAAAGTGGCCGATCAATCGGTACTGCCAATTAATCGGTGCATCCTTACTCATTTCAAGGGTAACTGACGAACAGTCACAAATGGGAGGGGAAATGAGTAGTAAATAACTGGCAATGCGAAATTTGCATTATTTTAACAATCTTTTCCTGTCGCTTATTGTTTTTCAAGTTGAGTTAATGATCCGATTGAATTCCCTAACACCACTTTGACTGATTTTAAATAAATGGTTAAACAAAATGCACTGCCATTCATTAAGCAGCGCAGCAGGCTGTAAGTTACGGTCTTTGTTTGATTTACCTCTTTCAGCCGCCATTAGTCAGAATTTGCAACGCCTCTTAGTTTATTAGGATTGCGAATGAATGCAGAATAACAAGAGCATTGCTTCTAGGCTTTTGGCTGAAATCAAAGTGTAGAATAACATGAGCAGTAGGGTGGAGCGAAAAAAACGAATTTTTGATTTTCGTAAACGGGTACCTTTCATTTACTGTGAATGAGGATAAGTAACAATTGTGTAAAATATTTCACTTTTTCGACGTTATCTTTAGTCTGCGCATTTGACCTAAAGTTTTGAAATTTTTGATTTTTTTTAGATTTTTCAAATGTTTTTAAAAAATATTGCAAATGATAAAACTAGTGACGGGTGGTTATTAAATGGAAGAAAAGGTTTGAAATATACAAGGAATTTTTTAAAACCATTTTAAATTATGATTTCAGTTCGTGCATTAATTTCAAAGTTCATCAAATTTCCCAAAATTTCTGATATTTTTAACATTTTTTAACTCAGTATTTCCTCTCAATATTCACTTGAAATATCTTCAAACCTGTTTTTATTCATTTGTTATTACTTTGAACTCTGAAACTCTTCGCTAGCTCATGTGGAACTACCCAGGACTCACCACGAGGAGGTGACCGTATTTCTAATCCTGCACGTGAGCCCTTCCTAAAAACCAATGCTAGCACGTATTTACATTTCTTAAATACGTCTATAACAGTTAAATTGTTTCCTTGTGTCGTAAATTGATCAAATATTTCTGTCAGATATCCTCGTTTTTACTAAACTTTTTCCTTTCCTGTGATTACATACCAATTTTGAAGAGCTTGTGACCTATTTGACAGCTCTTTCAACTGATTGAGCCTTGAATGGTAGTTTAAAAAGAGGGCATTCAGAAATCATATTTAAATTCTCAGCTTTCATAATCTTTGTAAATATTATGTTGTTAAATTACATGTAAAAGGTAGCTTTGTAATTTCCACATTATGACAAGAAATCACATCTATGTATTCTGACTTTTGATTTATGTATGTAATGTATGAAAATAGATTTTCATTTAATTTTAGGATCTGAAGCGTTCTCACGTGTTTGCGTGTTTGTATTCGAGATTGAGCGTTGATAATACGATTTAAAACATGTTTCTTTATATGCGCTCTCTTATGAACTAACTAGATCATTTCACGGCGTTGCCCGGGTGCTTATTAATACAACATAGCTATAAAAATATTTGAAAGAATTCTATCCGCATGGGAATATAAAAACTTATCTCATGCTAAAATGAAATAGGTGAGCCTTAAATTGATAATTCGTTGTTAATCGTCATCTTTGTTGGAAAATACTCCTATTTAAACGTGTTACATTTTTTTCAATTTACATGCTTAAAGTCTTATCTCTATTGCTCTATCTATTCAAAATTGAAAGAAAATGGCCATTTTGAGACAAAAATTTGAATTTTGAGCTTTTTGGATTTTTTTAAAATTTCAAAACCTTTCTTATGTGAATTCTAGTAGATCAAGGAACCTCTGTGACAAGTTTGTTGAAAATTCGACGAAAACTGTGGATTTGTATAAGGAACAAACATACATCCATCAATTTATATATATATAGATATCGATAACAGCATATTTTTAGGGTGCAAAGTCTACATCGTTTTGAATAGATGTGAATACAATTTTCTGCTTTTTCCCGGAGAGATAATCTTTATAATCTCACACAAATTCATAGCTAAATTAGAAACGTCTGCACTTCATCCTAAAAGTGCAAGGACATTTTTACCGCGAAAGTAATGAACTAGTTTCAAAATTATAGTCTAAAGATTATGTTTGCTGTAGTCAACCATCTGGCTTGGGAAAGCTTTCTTGGACTTCTGTTTCATAATTTTTTGGATATTTTCCCGGTCAAAACTACCTAGCTCAGCTCATGAAGTTACTGTTTCTCAGTACTTAAATCATTTTTATTGTCAAAATCGATCTGATCAATGACAAATTCCATAGGTTCATATTGAACTGATTTGAAAGTATAATATGTTTAGCTTCGTCCAACAGGACCAAAAATCAATTTGGTACACTGGTAGGTCCATCTAGCTTTTGCAAAAATGCCGCAAATTAAGTTCATTCAAATGTATTTGGCAAATATCCGTTACAGAGGTCTATCAAGTTTTTCTTCCAGTTTCCGTATTACACCTTTGTATTTTCCTGTCTTTGTAGTGCATCCATCAAAACCCAAAACAAACAATTTCCTACTCAAAGAAACAATTTATTGTTCCTGACTTGTCTAAGAAATGTATATGTGTGTTCTCAGTGGTTGGAAGCAAGGGGAGCACTGGTGGCACCCAAAGTGCGGCCACTTCCTCGTGGTGAGTCCTGGGTAATTTCAATGAGCAAGCAAAGAGTTAAAAGTTCTAAGAAACAACAAAATGATTTAAAAAATGTTTTAAAGGTACTTTAAGTAAATATTGAGAGGAAATATTAAATTGTAAAATGTCTACTCAATATTGAAAATATCGGAAATTTCGGATAATTTGATTAAATTTGGGTCTAATGCGCAGACTGAAATCGTAATCTAAAATGGTCCAAAAAAAATTCTTGTATATTTTAAACCTTTTTCTTCCATTTAATAACCACCCGCCACTAGTTTTATCATTTACAAGATTTTTTAAAAACATTTGAAAAATCTGAAAAAAATCAAAATATTCAAATTTTTAGGCCAAATGCGCAGACTAAAGATGACGTCGCAAAAGTGAAATTTTTTGCAGAATTGTTACTTATCCTCATTCACAGTAAATGAAAGGTACCCCTTTATGAAAATCAAAAATTCATTTTTTTCGTTCCACCCTAATGAGCAGCTAAGTTTGACAGACGTCAAACAAAAAATGCAGCACTAGAATAATTATACGTTTTTTAATTGTATCAGTTTTTACTATCCATGTTCTAAACTCACCCCCTCCCCCCCGAAAAAATCTTTTTATGTCATTACATAGTTATGAAATACCATAAGTAAAGATTGACAGGCGTCAAATAAAAAATGTAGCAGTATAATAAATATATTTTATTTTATTGCATCACTTTTTTCTATCCACGTTCTAAACAAAAAAAAAAAAAAAAAAGAAAACTATTTGTTACCATTACATAGTTATGAATTAACATAAGCAACGTTTTACAGATGTAAAAATAAAACATGCAGGACTGGAGGAATTATTTTAATTTAATGACATAATTTTTTCCTATCCATGGTCCAAAGAAAAAAAAATGTTTTACTATTTGCTGCCAATTACATAGTTATAACACTATATCACGAGCGAAGTTTAACCGGGGCCATCGCGAAGGCCCCGGTTTAACGGTCGACAAATAAAAAGTGAAGAAATAGAGTAATTATACTTATTTATATAATTTTATTATTTTTTTCGTACTCCGTATTCTAAAAAGTAATAATATTTTACTATTTATTGCCATCACATAGTAATGAAATAATCTAAGCAGCGTTTGACAGACGACAGCTAAAAAGTGAAGCAATAGAATAATTCTGTTTAGTTATTTTCTTCTTTTCTTTTTTAAATTTTTTAAAATGAAATGACTTCTAACTATCAGACGATATTTTCACTCGCCCGCTGCATTCTAATCAGAAAGCTCATCATGTCTCAAAAAAGAGTAAGAAAATAAACGGAAACGTTCTACGCTTCAGCGAATTAAAAAGATTCAGACGAGAGTTTTCGAATCGCGCTTCCGATGTGGAAATGTATCCGAAACATTTTTTCGAATAGTCGGAATAGTTTTGGACGGGTAAGCACGCTTTACATTTTCGGAAAAACCAGAAAGATTCAGCTGCTAAATATACTGTCCTAAAACGTTAATATAATTATTTAAAGTTGTTTCATTAATGAGTTCTTGAGTTTTGGCTTTCTGTAAAGTTTTTTTAGAGAATATAAACAAACTAAATAATTACGAATCTAAATGAAATATTTTAGAAAATTAGGAGTTATTAAAAACTTTCTATATACTCGAGAAATGTTTCCGATAAGGAAATTAATTTGTTTTTGCTTCGTGACTTCGATAATTGACACAATTTCATTTCAGAATGTTTTTCTTTTCTGAAGTCATAAATGAAACTATGTCTTAATTTTAGTTTCTAGTTAAGGAGTTGAAATGCTTTGACAGACAAGCGTTAAAATTTCTGAAAATAAATAAATATTTTCTCCCGTGAGGTTAAGGAGAAGTGTAAATAAAATGTGGGCAGATTAGAATCATAGTGACGTAAGTAAAAAATTCATACATTCTTTCTCTCTATCAACTGTACTAATAGCTATGAACTATTCTTATAAATTTATTATTTTTATTTAATTAATTGGAAAAGGTTCAAAGGAGTGTTAAAAGGCTTCCAATCATAGTTTTGGCAAGAATTAAAAAACTAGCTGTCGTGGCCGTCACGAAACTTTCTTCTATATCTATCTTATGAATTTCGGTTACAAAATAAAATACGTACTCGCCCAAATAATTGGAGACAGCTCCAATTTCCCATTTATCGTAATAACCCTGCAAATGCAGAATCAATGAGCGAAATTGGAAATCATTACAAAAGCCTTGTTTAGATTTATTGCAAACATTTTATTTGTTAGTAAAAAGAAATTGGCAACAGTTAAAAATTTCAAATCATTGAAAGTTTTCAGCTGTTTTGATAAATAAATAGCGTGAAAGCGATTTTTTTAATGAATTAATTTTTCGCATTGTTGACTAAGCGCAAAAATCACCCCACCCACCCCCTAGGGCGATTGGAGCCAAAATTTAATCGATGCTTGCTTCCATATTGGGTTAGTGTTATTCCAAATTTCATTCAAATCGCAGCAATATTTCTCGAGATACAGTAGGTGCAATGACAAAATAAGCACTTTTGATTGCTCCACCCCCCTTTGAGGTATTGACACACAAATTAAATCAGCTCTTGTACTCAATAGGGTCTACCTATGGATCAATTTTCGTTTGATTCCGCCTGTTACTTCCTGAGATATAGCAATCACCCCGCGCAGAGCACGTGCAATTGCTCCACCCCCCTTCGAGATATTGACACACAAATTAAATCAGCTCCTGTACTCTATAGGGTATACCTATGGACCAATTTTCGTTTGATTCCGTCGGTTACTTCCTGAGATATAACAATCACCCCCCGGGCAGAACGCGTGCGATTGCTCCACCCCCTTCAAGATATTGACACGCAAATTGAATCAGCACCTGTACTCAGTAGGATCTACCTATAGATAAATTTTCGTTTGATTCCGCCGGTTACTTCCTGAGATATAGCAATCACCCCCCGCGCAGAACGCGTGCGATTGCTCCACCCCCCCCCCCTTGGAGGAATTCGCTAAAAAAGTCAGGTGCACAAGTTCACATGGTGGTACATATGTGCAAAAATTTTTGTTCGATTTCATGCAGTAGTTTTTGCTCTAGCGCGGCCACAAAAACTGGTCACACACATACAGACTCTCACACACACAGATACACAGACACACAAACAAACACACACAGAGACAAACATTTTCCAAAAATGGTCGAAATGGACTCAGCGCACCTCAAAACGTGCAAATCCGTCAAAATTCGACATTCGAAAATTTTTACAAATCCAATACTTTCTTCTATATATTAGATGTAGAAGAAAGTAACAACGACGTCACTTCCATCATGCCAAGTTTCAAAGCCCTCGCACGAAAAGATTCACTTTAAAAAATGAATAAATATGAAAAAGGTTACGTAACTAGTCATTGAGAAAAAATATTTCAACCTAACAGATAAAGTTTCCATTTTTCCGGAAGGGAGGGGGGGTATCCGCTAAATCGTAACGTTTTCATGCGTGGGGTGGTTTGGACTTAGAGACCCACTGGATCTCCTCAATGCAAGCGGATTCCGTAGAAGAGGTTTCTCTGCCAGTGCGGGTATCAATGCAGAAAAAACCAAATGCCCTTGCTTCACCATTTACAACGAAATCGTGGGGATTGTCGCAATCCTGTTGACTGAATAAAGGACTGGATTCAGGTAGAATATATTGAGAACAAAATTTAGGTGGACTAAATTGAGTTATATTATGGACTAAACTTAAGTCGATTACATTGAAGATGAATATTAGGTCGAAAATTCAGTAATATTAAAAAAAATATGCCAGAATATCTAAAACAATCATTCAAAAATAATTTTTCTGTGCTGTAAAAAATGTTCCCTCTTTTAAAAATGTGTTTTGTACTATTAAGTAAAAGTTACTGTAAAAAAAAAATCTAATTTTGCAAAATAATGAATACAGTACTAATAATAATAGCAGTAATAATAATTATGAATCTAATCGTTTTAAAGGAGGTGAGATGAAAGTGAAAGGCATAGTTTTAATTATACTACACTGCAAGGTTTCTTGACAAGAACACCGTGACGTCAGCGTGACGTTAGCCTATGAAAAACGAGCTAGATAAAACGTCACAGCCTACTCGGCGAATTAGAGGAGATCGCTAACTGCTTATGAGCTCTTATTGGCCCCGCTCGTAGTGACGTCAGTGTCAATTTAAGGTGCTGTCTAGTATAATTAGTTTCGATTATTTTGCGTTTGAAAGTTAAATGAGCTAATATTTAGAAAAGTGCCAATTTGAGTCCCAAGCGAATTTTCCCTAGTATTTCAATAACTAGTTAAAAAAAATAATTTTCCCCAGAAAGAAGACAAGGTTCTGCTTTCATTTCATATAATAACGTCAGAAAAAAAAATTTTTTTCTACAGAAAATATTGTTTTTATACATCAAAAATCAGATCGGTAACGTGTCCCCAGTAGCAAAGCTTAGCATGCAAACAGGCCATGCACACTTTCTAACTTCCCAAAAAAACGCACTTGCAGCAAAAACGATTCTATTTTTACCCCTTTGTTAATATTTTACTTCATTTTTGTTTTAATCGATTTCTGATTTTCTAGGGAATGCGAAATAGGCGTGTCCCAAGTTCCGTCGTCAGAGTGGTAACAATAACTTCCGATCTATGTTTAGGGCCCCAAAATCATTTTCTGCACCTATACCACGTGATACTGAGTACCTGGTGGGATGTTTTATCGAATAGTAATTAAAAATTTGCCATTCTGCATCTAAAATTGTTGGTAAGATTTTTTAAAGTGATTTTATAAAATGTGTGTCATTTGAGTCATCAGATCGGTAACATGCTCTAAAATGCGCAGTTTTTATTATTTTAAAAATTATTTTATATATAAGTATAGTATTTTATTACAAGTGAAAAAAACCACGTGTTTGATTTTGGTTTAGTGCGATCGACTCGGAAATAAAAAAAAACTTTGTCAGTTTGTCAGATCGGTAACAGTCAGAGCGGTAACATTGAAAAACAGCGAATATGTTACAGAACTAACTCACACGTTTCAGAATTATAAAAAGCAAAAATCATAGGTTTTAGCCATATATATTGAATATTTTTGTTCTTAAATAATGAAAAGCAATGAGTTTTAGTACAATTGCTTCATTTGTGGTTTGTATGACCTAACAATAGAAGTTAGTAAAATAAGAAAAATTGACACTGCAGAAATTAAGTTAATTAATTATTATTATTTTATTTATTTATTTATTTATATTTTTTTTGTGCTTCAATTTCTCATAACTTCGCTAAATAACTAGATAATAACTAGCATGCTAAATTTGAATTTCTGATCAAGAAATTAAATTTCCTGCAATTAATTAAAGAAAAGCAAGCAGCAGAGCTGTGTGTTGTTTTAAAACAAAACAAATGTTTTATTAGCTTGGATTTGGTAATCTCATAATTTATTTTATCTAAAAACCTTATTGCTTATTTTTATTTAAATACTTTTTTACAATGAAATTTGATTTTTTAGCCTAATATATATATTTTAATATAATTATCTTGATTCTATGTTAAAAATGCAAGGAAATGATATCATATTTAGAGATGTTAACGAAAACTGAAAGCATAAACTCAAATATGTAGCTCATATTAACATCAGATCTGTAACATTCATCAGATCTGTAACGGCTTAAAAGTGAATAATCTAAGGAGGGGGTAAATAACTTCCTTGACCTCCCCCTTTTATTTTCTTGCATTTAGACCCAATTTAGACTTAAAATCCAATATTAGTTTTTTTCTGCAAAAAAATTTTTTTTTCAGAAAACTCCAACTTCAAATTGGCACTTTTCTAAATATTGGCTCAAATATGAATTTACGAACAATCATTCATTATTATTGTATCTCAGTGATTAAATTTAAACAGTGAAATAATAGAGCTAGAACAATAAATAAATATGCAATCCGAATGTAATTGCCAAAAATTATTGAAAAAATACCTAAACACCAAATATAAAATACAAAATTATTTATCATCTGTAAATAAATACATGAATAAATGCAGAAATAATATATACATATACTATATTCAAATAAATAAATAAAAGAAAGAAACCTAATCGAAAAGATATGATTAGATGTATCTACAGCAAAAAAGAAGGGGGGGGGGGCACATAAAACAATGCGCCACCTAAGCAGTGGCGTACCTGACTTGCTATCTGCCGATCATAAAGCTAGTCAAAAAATAAATGATCCGAATGAGAGCCGTCAAACCATGGCGAAATGAAATAAAGAAACAAACCATGATTGCTTAGGAAAAAAGAAATCCCATCTCGTACGTAAAATAGTAAAGCCCTGATAACGCAAACTGTGGAGAAGAAAGATTCAGCAAGGCATTTTATGCTATGAAGGCAAGCGAAGAATGAACGAAATTCTTCTTAAACTTTCCTATCTGGCGATAGTCGGTCTCTACCGACTTTAGCGGCATTTTTACTACCGAAACTCTTAAATCGCAGGAAATCCTTAAATGGGGAGAAAAGTGAAATTGCATTCCGAAATGGAAGAAAAAACAGCCGGGCCATTCCACGAAAAAGCAGCCATCTTGTCCCGTACGTGACGCTCGTGTATTTCACTAAAAAGTAGCGACTTTAAAGTGCAATGAACGAAATTTTGTTTTTTAAGAAATCACAAACCGACGTGAGATTTATTAGACAAAAAACTTTGTTCATCACTTTTTAAAATGACTACTTTTTTATGAAATAAATGAGCGTCACGTGCAGAACAAGATGGCGACGTTTCCATGGAATGTCCTGGCCTGCATTTCATGTTGAAGACATGTTTGGTCATCGTTAGCAGACACCATATCTACCAGTTCTGTCGACATAATTTCAAAGACCTTAAATCCAAACTTTGCTGCAATTCATTTTTACAGATTTTTTGCTGTTTTTTCAAGTTTTTTTTTTTATAAATCTTTTTCCTGCAGGATTCTACTATTTTTGAGTGAAAGAATTTTTTTTTCAATATCATAGCATTCATTTAGGTTAAAAATTTGACTTCTAATTTTTTTAAACATTTTTTTCTTTGAGAGAGGACTTTTTTATGCCGGCAGAGTTGCTAAAAGCAAATCTTCGCGTAATTATTAATTCGAGGCATACACAGTTCACTGAAAAGTATTTCTGCATATAAAAACATAAACTAATTTACGTTCGTGTTGTGTTTAATTCATATATTTCAGAGAAATGCCGAAATAACGTAATCCATTTAGGTCTGTTGAAACTGCAAAGATAAAGTTCGAGTATTAACAACATTGTTTCACCTATTTTTAACCAACTTCAACAAAGGAGGAGGTTATACAATTCGTCGGAGAATTTTTTTTTGTATGTTATAAGATTTCTCGAAGACGTCTGGACCGATTTCAAAAATTCTTTTTTTGTTAGAAAGGGTTTCATTTCCGATTGGTCCCATCGTCTCGTGGTCTGGGTTTGATAACAGGAACCTGCAGAAATCGTTCGAAATAGAAATCGGGATCCCAGTAATCGTAATAATGACAGTGATTTG
>JAXGGA010025594.1:0-10417 GCA_038373865.1 Uloborus plumipes
GTGAAGCTAAGCAAAACACGAATTTATTTATCCTGTTCTCATGATCCAGATTTACAAAGCTTGGAAAGTTGGCATTTCCGCAAAGCGACAGCTACTGTTCGGAAGCTACATTTACGGTGATAAACACGCGTGCGTGAATTTGAAATACGTAGATGCCGTTCGACAGTTTGATGCGGTCCACCGGTTGATCTCAAGCCCATTTTGAGTCGATTGCGGCAATATTTAGAATTTTGTTTTTTGTCCGGGTAGAATTATTAAGCATTAGTTTCTGGACTAAAATACACGTTTAACGTCAAAATAAAAAAGTTGTTTGCAATTTTCAAACTTTTTACCGTCACTATTTTATCAATTTACTCGTGTTCGGAAATAGTATGGTGTGGACTAACACAAAATCATTGTAGCAATTTAGAGTAACTACTTAATAAGTATAAAAGTAATTTTTTGATAAAAGTTAAACTACAATTTAAATCCAGCATAGCCTCAATTTTACCGTGCATACAACTGCCCCTTTAAGTCTATGGTGTATGAATCTCCCCCCCCCCCCCAACGATCTTGAGCTCACATCTAACTTGAAAAGAAGATCTTTATTAAATTTAGGTTTCCACCCGCTGGGAGATGTATTCCTTTTGCTGCTACTCTTAAATATATTTATATTCGTTTTTTAAAAGTTGCTTTTAGATGCATTTGTAACTAAGGGAGTAAATGATTTCTACTGCTTTGAATGCTCTGTTTAATTGATTCCCACAAAGTTCAATTTTTAAAGAGATGGCAAAAACGAAGCTTGAAATCTGAAGAGGGTGTAACATTCTGGATCTAACAAAAAAGACTGATGTTCTAGCTAAATGTGAATGCTGGTCTGGGACATCTTTTGAAAGAAAATGGCAAATTCAAACTGAAATCTAATTTTCAAATCTATTGTGCTCTCTATATACTTTAAAGCGCTTCTTGTCTTTAGGTTTGAAGTGTTTTCTTCAGCCTAAGAAATTCCGTTTTTGCATGAATAAGTAAAAAAAAAAGAAAAGTGGTTGACGAGATTGCCCCAAAGAAGTGTAACTTTGAACAATATTATAAGGACAATCAAGAGGAAGGGATTGCCATTCCAATTTCATATTGAACTTGTGGAACATAAAATAACCAAATGGTGGAATTTTTTTTTCCTTTTTAGAAAACCTTTGTTTTTAAACAGTTTTCCCGCGAAACTTAGTATGCTTTTCGCATTACTGCACTTACTATACTTCACTTTAATTTTCGTTGGTAATTATTGCTTGGGGTGAGCCCTGTTTAATTGGTTATACTTTGAGATATCATTATTTAAGTTCCTTTTCAAGACCTCAATGTTCATTTTCAAACGATCTCTTACCTCAATTTCTAATGCTAAAATCTTTGTTTAACTATACCGTGACTTGGTGATTTAACACACATTTCCTGCTCTAATTTGTACGTTTTGTTATAGTATTGCTTAAAAAAATAGATTTTCATTTTAATGGTTTTACATACCAGTGCTGAGGTAAAAAATTATCACTTAGTTTCTGAAATGCAATGCATCCCCCCCCCCCTTTATTCATGCACTTGATTATTATCATCATTATTATTCTCACTGTTATTATGGGAAACTTAACTATCGTTTCCTGCTGTGTGTTCATCATATTAATTCAGCTTTTCATGAGTTGTTTTTATGTTAAGAAAACCATATATATAACCATATATATTATATATGGGTGATTCTACAAAAATGGGCAAATTTGTGTTCCATACTGATTGCTCTTTTTGTTTTTAATTTAATAAAAAACTATTTTGGGAATATTTTTATGCGTCTTTTGTTCTATAATTTTCGTTATCAACAATGTCAATATTTAATTATTATTCATTTAAAAAAAAGGATATTCGATTGAAATGTCATCCACATGCCCTGTCCCATAGGTGCAATTTTCACAATCAATGGAATATAGATTTAAAAAAAATAAGTGATTTTTTTTCAAGAGTTTTTTATTTATAAATATGAATGTGTGCAAGATGTAAATCACAAAAAAAGCAAAATAATATGAAAATAATATCTCTAAAAGTTAATCTAAACTTTGTCCCAGCGATTATCAGTCATCCACATGTCTAAAAAGTATAGATATTTTTCTCTGAAATGTTTTATTTCAAAATCTGGCAACACATCTTAAAATAAAGCATGGAACTTTGTTATTCCTGGCTGAGGATTAATTTTGCTGTTCTGCAATTACTTTTTGATAAAAAGCAAGCTAAACTCAACTTTCAAGGCAAGTGTTTTTTATCTTTGTCATTAACATGCCCCACAGAATGCATGTAAAATGTACATGTAAATAAATTTTGATAATGAATAATCCTAAGGCTTACATTTGTGGGTTCTAATTCGAAGTGAAGCCGAAAAATATTCAGATATGACTTTTGAAGAACACAATTACTTGTGATTTGTCATTCACATGCCCTTTTTCTATTGTCATTCACATGCCCCAATATAAGACACGTGGATGAATCAAAAGCCAAACTATGACAGTACAATGTTTAAAAATTATGTCTAACAGTTTACTGGTTAAAAAATTTCATTAATATACCTATTGTGTTTGTGTTATTCACATACTTACTGTGTTATATTCACATACCCATTGTGTCATCCACATGTCCTTTTTATCATTCACATATGCCTTCAAAAAATAAAAATCCAAAAATACAATAAAATACAAACATTTAAGCTCTGCTGATATTTTATTTCAATTATGTAACTTATCAAGTGCTTTGCTGATTTTTTTCAGATTTTTAATTTTAAATTAATTTTTTGAAATCTACATGTTAGAAATATTCCCATTTTTGCAGAATCACCCATATATATGTGTATTATTTAATCAAGAATAATGAATTTATTTTTCGGATATATTGTTTTGTGTCAGCATTCGTTTGCTTGTGCATTCAACTTATTAGTTCTTGAAAGATTATTTTATCAAAGAGTTTATGATGTGTATATCTGAAGTTAAAAGAATGAGCATAAGTTGCCAACTTCATGCTATTTTAAAAAATATAAATAAAGCGTAAGTACTAAGGAATTATATAAAAAGCTATTCGTTAATTCGAAAAAGTAAATAACCCGATCGTATTTAAGTGAAATAGAAAGCGACAGTAAAATTGGATGTAGTCACACTTACTGATTCATGAAAAATGGGATTTTCTTAGACTTAAGAAAACACTTCAAAGCAATGGACAAGAAGTAATTTAAAGTAAGTCGAATGCAATAGATTTAGAAATGAGATTTCAGTTTGAATTTGGCTTTTTCTTTCCTAAGGTACTAGCATTAACATTTGGCTAGAACTTCCAGTCTTGAAAGATTAACTATTACAGTTAAGAAGCTTGCAATAACGTCTCGTATTTGCAATAGAATTAAAGTTTATCCTTAAAGACGTTGACAAAATTTAAATTGCTGAAGCATTTTTTCAAGCTGCTTCTAGAGACTTCAAATAATTATAGTGAAATATGTGTTGTCAGATAGTAATTTTTTTGAAGTCGTATTTTGCTAATCCTGGCAACCGCTTTCCATGTTATAACATGAAAGTTGTCTCGATTCTTTATTTTTTGATTTTTTGATAAGATTATGAAGGATTTTATCTTAGAAATATTTTCAGTAAAAAGTTACGTGACTTATTTGTTTGTTTTGACAATATGGAACAATTTAATGCACAAATCTGGCGCTTTGTAGCATAAACACTTTGATTGATTCTTCTTTCATTTTAAACATGACATAACACAACTGTCATACTTTAAAATCTTCCAATAAAATTGTTATTTTCTTAAAATTTGAAAAAAGGAAGAAGTAAAAAAGAAAAGAAATATTTTGTTGCAAAATTTTTGAGACCCATTTTAAGTTTTAAAAAAAACATTAAATTATGTGTCAAAAATAAAATTAAAATTAGTTTTGCCAAAAAAAAAAAAACTCTTATTTAACAAATAAATAAATAAATAACTAAAATCAAATGTATATATATGGATCATTCCGACGAAAATGGTACAAATCATGTCCGAGACTTTAGAATTTTTTAAAATCAATTTAATAACTACCATCCATTAAGTGCATTTTTTATTAGTTCTCGATTTAATTTTGTGCCATAAAGTATCAATTGATTAGATATAATCCATTTAGAAAATACACAAAAAAATTATCTTTGTCAGAAGGAGAAAATGACGTGTCCCAGCTTCAAATTGCTAGAATTTTAAATGTGATTTAAAATTAAACTGAAATGTAACAACAAAATAAATGACACTGCACTGCACTAAAGATGCTTCTGACACCATTTCTGCAGATTATTACGCAAATGAAAAAAAAAAAAAATTCCCCCAAAAAACACTATTATTTATCCATGTCCCTAGATTTTCTATGTTTCGAATTGTCCACTTTCTTACCTGCCTTTTGGAAATAAAATAAACAATTGCATTCAATTCGATACATTTTTTTAAAAATATAGGTAGTATAACTGCTGTTACATTGAATTATGTTAGTCAACCAGGGTGAGCGTAATTCCTTTCTTATGATAGTTAATTTGAACTGTTGGATGTCTACTCTGTTACAGCCGATTTCATGATGAAAAAAAAAAAAAAAAATTTTTTTTTCTTGAAATTGCAGACAGACTAAGGGCCCTCATGAGCATAACATCTGATGAGGGCCCTTAGTTAGATGCTCCACATCAGCGTAAAACGCGACCGAAACCGAAGGCAGAAACCGAAAATCCGGGTACTTTCCGTAGAAACACTATGTAAATATGTTTTACGTTTCTGCTTTATTTTTCTGCTTTACGTCAATGTGGAGCAGGGCCCTTACAGTTTTAGGCTGTTTATTCAACTTTATGCTTGTTCTGTAATTCTAACTTTTCTTTGTGATTATACAGATATTTTTAAAGGCTTATCTGTCCACTCTGTTATATGTCCACTCTGTTAAACAAAGTGATCAAAATATTTAAAATCCTTTCATAAATGCGTCATGTACTAGTTATTTACACTTCAATATTACACAAATAAATGGAAACTCAATAAAAAAAAAAGATTAGTTGGTGGAAATTATTTAAATTGATAATCTTAAGTAAAGAGTTTCAGACATGATTTGTACCATTTTCGTCGGAATGATCCATATCTATATATAACATATTTATTGAATTTGATTATAACTTTTTATCAGGTAGTATTTGTGACAATTTTTTTTTAAATTCATATTTTCCTTCTGTTTCCGAATTGCATTAACGAACTGTAAAGTTGAGCATAGCCTAAATTTTCACATTATTTCGAAATTCTGTAGGAGCTGTTACATTTTTAGTCATATCGTAGTAAAATCTCTTAATTAGAGCGAACGTCATTTCCTTGATTATTTATTGATCGCTTCGCAATATTGGATCGATTGGGCTTAAATTTAGAAAATTTCTTTACGTTTAACTAGACTGTTAATAGAGTGAGATAAGTTGCGTAATTAAGAGCTTACTATAGTACCCCTTAATGAGGAAGAACTCACTTCGCCCGCTCCGTACGATTTTGATTGGGATGCTTACCATTCGCTAACCACTTAGGCCCCCTAATCTTTTAAAATAATTTCTAATTTAAAAGCTCTTCAGCCAATTAGGAGAGGAAATAAACTTTATGGTAGGTGCGGCTTAGTCCGCTTAGCCAAATGGTTGACGTCATGAGCGTCGACTAAAACTGGCGGTTGCCGGTGATGAGTTGCAGTTAAATTTTAGAAACGTCTTTTTTTTTTTAAAGATGTTTCCTAACCATTCAATGTGATAAAATTTTGTGGAATTCGTTTATTGACCCTATCATGATTTTTATCAAAGACTATTTCTTACACTGCAAAAAATAAACGGTTGTGTTTACAATATAATACTGGCAGCAGAGGTTCCAGTTTAAAACTCTAAAATGTACAGCAATAAACTGAAAAGTTAGCAATTTTACGTTTTATTACTGTAGAGCAGCAATATTCCAACAATTTTAGTTTATTACTGCAAAGTTAGCTGTATTATACTGTAAAGACAACAGTATAATAATAGAAGCAGAGGTTCCAGTTTAAAATTACCAACTTTGCAGTTTATTACTGTAAAATTTGCAATTTACAGTTTATTACTAAAAATTAGCAATTTTTACAGTTTAGTACTATAAAATTAGCTGCATTATACTGTAAAAACAACCTTCATTTTCCAGTGTAGCTATATACGCAATATATTTATAATAAAACGAAAGTCAACACTGACACACTGACAGGTAAATAAGCTTTAAAATACAAAAACATTCACTTCAAATAAATTTCAAAACGAATATTTCAAAATAAAACATAAAAATGTGTATTCGTTCTAAAGAATATTTCTTCAAGCTTGGTTCGTACTAAAAAGTATGAAATAAAATAAGAATATGATTTATGACAAAACTCAAAAATTGCAGTTAATCTTAATATCGTTTTGTTTAGATCAATTCTAAAGTAACCAATAAAATTAAAATTACATTTTTGAAACATGAACAAGAAGTTCTGTCAAGAACTAAACGAGCCTACTTTCCCGTACATCGACATCGGCATTCTAGCATCTGATCATTATTCTCTTGATTATCTGAGACTGAAAATTATGTCAGACATACCTTTTTAGCACTTAAAGCTGATTTCTAAAAGCAAAATATACCCCTCTCATCAGATGAAATAGACACATAAAAAGTAAATAAATGAATAAATAAAGTTTTGTCGCACCTTTTAAATAATGTAACTGTTACAGTTCTTCCTAGAAAAAAATCCTCAATCGGTTAAAAAAAATAATAATAAATAAATAAAAGTACAAAGAGCATCAAAAAAACATTTTATCAATCAAAGAAAAAGAAAAGAAAACTCGTCCGTTAATAAAATGTCTCGAATTTCACTTTTAATCCGTTGCCAGTTGTTAAATATAAATAAAGAATAAAATGCCCTCGTGAATGAAAAATTTTTGTTACCAAAAAAAAATCGTCTGCCAAAAAAAAAAGAAAAAAGAAATAGCAATAATAAAAAAAAATAAAACAAATGAATAAATAAACAAAAAATCGTCTGCACAGTCAGTCTTTTTTTTTTCTGAGCCTGCATTTTCGCCATGTTTGCGGAGTCGGAGTCGGAATCAGAGTCATCACAGAAGAAGATTATTCAGAAAAGTACTTTACAAACATTATTTATCAAGACCATTTTCTTACAAAGTTAGTTTGAAGGAAATCCGACTTTAACCCATTAATGCCTGACATTTTTTTTTTCAACGATACTTTGTATACTGGTTACAAATAGTGTTTAATGGATAGGAAAAATAGTTAAAAAATTATCATGTAAAAATTAAATTTTTTATTTAAGAAAGAAAAATCGTCCCTAAAAAGGGACGCTAGGCACCAGAGGGTACATACTTTTTTACCAAATTTTTTTTTATGCCTACGATGTAATGTTGAAAATGACAATTTATAAGAAGAAATAAAAGCAGCAATTAACATAAACTGAGAAGTAGATTCAGAGAACAAGGAAATATTGGTGTTGTTGAGTATGAAAGTCAGCAAAGCATTTGTTCTACAAACCTACGTATTGCATTTGCTGCATTCCGATAAGCTCTTTTACTTCAATGGGCGCATCTTACCTGAGTCTTATTTAAAGCAATATAACAACTAGCCTCATAATACCTAACTCAATCCGGTACTCTTGAGCTCAATGCGTACAGCAGCTTCTAAAATAAAAATGAAGAGTGGCTACCACCATTTTTTAGAGTGAATCAAAAACCGGTAGTTCCCGATATTTGATGCATGGGATCTTTTTCCTTATGCAACGATTGTACTGAGCAACCATATATATTTGGTTCATCAATTTCAATAACTTTCTTTTCGCTGTTGGACAATCGCTTAGCCTTTACAATAGGATGAACTCCATGAAGATTCGATGCAATAGTTATGACATTGCTATTATTCCACCGAACCAACGTAATATTATTTTACCTGTCATCGACATTTATTCAAAACTTCCTCTCTTTTCTTTTTTGAACAACGTAACTTTAGTTCATGAGCATTTTTTAATCCGATTCTTGCACAAAACCTTTCTGAGACAAATAGTCACGTAGGAACGCAAGAGAAGTAAATAAATTGTCACAGTAGAGATCAAAATTGGCATTCTCAGGGAATTCTGAAATTAAATCTGCAATCCCCCCCCCCTTTTCCAAACAACAGACACATATGCAATCCTTGAATTCTTCATCAAGGTGAAATGCTAAGCTTCTGAAACAGCTTAGGGCTTCTTCCCCAACAGTCAGACTAAACAATAATAGACACCTAAATACGTAATGGAAAAGTAATTAAATACAACGAATAATTAGTGTTTTAAAGGACTACATTTTTGAAATAGCTTTCTTTCAAAATTTACCTTGAGTATTATTTGTAATTAAAAAAAAAAAAAGAAAATATTTAAGAACGTTGTATAATTAAGTTTACATATTAATTAATTTAATTTAATTAGATTTTTAAAATAAAATGAGTTTTAAAAATGACAATTATTATCTGTTTTTCAGTTTAAAAACATTTACTAACTTCTTTTGATATAAATTCTAGATTCTAAGAAAGAAACCAGCAACGGTTAAACAATGCAGCCTTTGGTGCCTAGAGTCCCTTTTTAGGGACGTTCTTAAATTGCTATAAAATCCTAAAAAAAATTAAAATTTACAAAATTGCAAAAAAAGGTAAACTAAAACATCGATCAAAGTAGCACATATATCAAACACAGATAGATTTACTTGTTAATGACTTTAAAAACTTAGCTTTTTGTTCTTGAGATTGTGAACGATGTAATTTTTGATAAAGATCATAATCAAATGGCTACAGATCACACTTTACAGCGGTTATGTGCTGAAATCTGTTAATAGAGAATTGAAGCAATACCAAAGTAATAATTGAACACAGTTATTTGGTTGAAATGTTCATTTTTGGAAAATTCAGACTCACTTTTTGGAGCGTCCCTAAAAAGGGACGCTAGGCATTAATGGGTTAAGTTCAGGATCAACATTCAACTTAAATTCCCCGTAGGCGCTAATGTTAAAATTTTTTTTTCTGAACGGGTCAATATTGAACGAAAAATGGTTCAAATCAAAAAGCGAAGTATGAGAATGGGCCTCTCCGAGATCTTTCAAACAAAAAAAAATTTATTCCATTCGGATTGTTCACTCAAAAGTTATTAGGTGGGGAAAGGTTGTTTAACTGGTTCAATGTTGAATGAAAAAATGTTCAAATTGAAAATTTAAATACGGTAATGAAGTATCCTTGCTGAGTTCCTTGGAACAAAAAAAAAAAGTTTATTTAAATCGGACTGTTCACTCAAAAGTTATTAGGGGTGACAGCTTGCTTGAGCGGTTCAATGTTGAACGAAAAACTGTTCAAATTGGAAATGTAAATACGGGAATGAAGTATCCTTGATAAGATCTTTCGAACAAAAAAAAGTTTGTTCAAATCGGACTGTTCACTCAAAAGGGTCAAGTTGTTTGAACGGTTCAAAGTTGAACCAAAAATTGTTCAAATCGAAAAATCAAATATGGGAATGAGCTGTACTCGCCGAGATCTTTCCAACAAAACAAAGTTTGTCAAAATCGGAATGTTCATTCAAAAGTTATTAGGGGGGGGGGGACAGACAGACAGACAGACCGACCGACCGACCGACCGACCGACCGACCGACGACACACACACATAAATTCCCCATCTCAATACCCTACTTTCAAATTTTTAATTTTTCGATATTCATTTTACCTTTTTATTTCTTTTTGGCTTTTTTTTCGGACTTGGCGATATTTTTTTAACTTGGCGATATTTTTTTAACTTGGCGATATTTTTTTAACTTGGCGATATTTTTTTAACTTGGCGATATTTTTTTGACTTGGCGATATTTTTTAGATGCATTAAGCCACTTTTAATACTTTTTTCGTCTTTCTTTTATTTTTAACGAGAAAGTAGGCTAAAAAAGCGGTATACAGCTTTGTAGAAATAGCTTTTAGTACGCCGTCTATATTTCTTCTTCTCTTAATTTTTTAATTTGAATTTATTTGCTCATTTAGAATTAGACTAAATATAATGATTCAAATATAATAATTTTACTTTAGAGGGTTAGAGTGAATTAAACTTTATTTAGTTAACTTCCTTTACATTTGTTGCACGGGCATCGCCGTGCGGGTACTGCTAGTATAATGATATAAAGAAGAACAACGCTTTTTAAGTTTTGTCTTCAAGAAATCTTAAATTCATACTTTTCAGTGCGAATTAAGCTTAAAGAAAGAGTCTTTGGAATTAAAAAGCATTTTTCCTTTGTGGTAAAATAGTGACTTCGGACAGTTTGTGGTATATTGTAGTTTCAAAAGAATAAAAAAGAAAACCTCCTATAAGCATGGTGAAATATAACTTTCT
>JAXGGA010025595.1:0-10416 GCA_038373865.1 Uloborus plumipes
GAAAATATTTCTATAAGAAAATTGCCGGCTACGCGGTGATTAAACGGTATTCCGTTTTTGCAAAAAAAAAAAAAAAAATGCCTTTACAGCAAATTTATTTGTTTAATTTCTTTGTGTGAAAAAAAAAGAAATAATCCTAAATATAGTTTAAAAAAACTAAAAAATACGCTTTTAGAGTAAATCAAATTCAAAAGAAGATTTTGAAAACTGTTGAATATCCGCTAAGTTTACATGCACTTATAATATGCATTTTGTGGACGATCGATGCCCAACTCAGAACTAATGTCAAATGCACTTATTATACATCAACATGCAATATAGTTTAGCCTTTAGTAATAATAATGGTATTAAACATATTACTTTTATACGTTTGTAAAGAACGTGAATTTTATTTTTGACTCAGAGTTACATACATACAAACGAACAAACAAAAAAACGTACATGTGAAACTAGTAAAAGCGTATTAAAAACGAAGAAATTTAGCGTCCCTGGGCCCTAAGTACAGCCCTGAAAAAACTATGGCATTATTTTGGTACTGAAATAATTTAAGCTTTAGAAGAAATCAATTTAGTTACATTTTTGATAATAACTTAAGCTAATTTTCTAAACTGCTACGTTTAAAAAAAGTTACTAAACAGGTGTATTTATCATATCGTGACAAGCTTATTAGTAAAATTGAGCTACATAATTAAGCTGCATTGAATTTGTGAATTACTGGAGACATTCAATCTGTACTATACACTAAGGCAGGGATTCAAGTGAAACAGCACTGCGATCGCTTCGAATGCAATCGCAACTGGAAATGAATTACATTATCATCAGCTTAACTTGGCACTGACGTCACTACGAACGGAGCCAATAAGAGCTCACAAGCAGTCGGCCATCTCCTCTTATTCGCCAAGTAGGCTGTGACGTTTTATCTAGCTCGTTTTTCATAGGCAAACGTCACGATGAACGCTCTAATGTAATTCATTTCCAGTATCAAGAAACGTTCTAATGTAATTCATTTCCAGTAGCGATTGCAGTTTGCGATAGCCTGTTTCACTTGAATCCCTGCCTTACGTCATTTTGGAACGGATATATTTTGGACCGGCGTTATTTTGGACCGGCGACATTTTTGACCGGCGACATTCTGGACCGGCGACATTTTGGGCCGGCGACATTTTAGATCAGCGACATTTTTGACCGGCGACATTTTGGCCCGGCGACATTTTCGACCGGCGACATTTTGGCCCGGCGACATTTTTGACCGGCGACATTCTGGCCCGGCGACATTTTTAACCGGCGACATTTTGACCACGCGACATTTTGGGCAGGCGACATTTTGGACCGGCGACATTTTGGCCGGCGACATTTTAGCCCGCGACATTTTGGCTCGGCGACATTTTGGACCGGCGACATTTTGGCCCGCGACATTTTAGCCCGCGACATTTTGGCTCGGCGACATTTTGGACCGGCGACATTTTTGCCCGCGACATTTTAGCCCACGACATTTTGGCTCGGCGACATTTTGACCGCAACATTTTGGCCCGCGACATTTCGGCCGCGACATTTTGACCCCAAACCATTGCCAACTACAGAACTGCATGCCTGCGTGTTATGTCTGCAGCTGTCAGGCAGGAGGCAGGGGTTGACATGTGGGATTGCAGGGTTGCCAGACGTCCCGGATTTCAAGGGACAATCCTGTTTTTTGAAATATTGTCCCGCGTCCCGTGAAACCTTGATACGGGACGGCTAAAGATCCGTATTCTGGCTAGAAGCAGCATTTTACAAAACGAAACATTATTTTCGGTGAAAAAATGAAGTAAAACAAAAAAAAAAAACGGAAATAGAGTGATAAGAAAATTGATTAAATTATAACATTTTCCTGTTCTGAAGTTTTGTCAGTGTTCTAATTTATTTAGAGCAGAAATTATTGTGACAATCAATTCAACAGACGTTCTTTGTAAAAGTGGTGTATCTCCTTGTAAGTGATTTTACTATGCCTTATGCTTGTTATATTAAAAGACCTTCTCAAGTTTTCAATTATGAAAGAAATATATGTGTTCAGCTACTATTAGTCACTAGATTTTTTGAATCAATCAATTTCAATCTTTCGAAATTTGCTTCGCTTCGCTTTTATACTAAAAGATGTAACTAAATGTTATTCCATTTAGCAAATAAATACGCGTTTTAAAAACATGAAGATACATAATTTTTACTATGAGTGACAGAAATATAAATTACAGTGAGCTTTATGGAAACCCTAAGACCATTAAAAGTTAGAAAGAATAATTGCAGCAGTGAAATCCAGTAGCAAATATGATTTTAAAAAAGGAATTTTCTGACATTATGTAAGAATTATGTTATAATATTGAAAAAACTGTAGTTTTTCCCCAAAACATATTGAATATTGATTTTTTAATTTGTTTTAGGTTAACTTCTTATAGTTCAAGTAGTAAGGTTTAATTCTATGTCTACTCAATTGTAATCAAAATTTTTGTTAATGACTCATTAAAATTATTTTGCATGCAAATTTCCCCATTGGTACGTCTAGCTTTTTGAAAAAGTACCTACTAAACATTAGTCATCAGTAGAAGCGACTATTATATCTTTCACGCCAAGACAGGCCTGTCATTTGGGACAGGACGGGTGGTCAATGGCTTCCCCCCTGGTTTTTGGGAAATTTATGTATTTACATACCAGTGAGCGTGACTTTTGCTTTTTTTGTATAACTTGCATTGAAATTTGGTATGAGTTACCTTTTGCCCCCCCCCCCCCCCCCCCCCCGGCAAAATTTGAAATGACGGGCCTGCGTCAGGAAAATGGGGGGTGATAAGAGGGAAATACGAGTTTTCTCAATAATTAAATATTAAAGCCAAGGTTGTAAAAAATTCAACCTTTAGATTTCATTTCTCAGTCCCCCCCCCTCCCGCAAGAGCCTGTCCCGTATTTACAGTTCTTAAATCTGGCAACCCTGATAGGCAGTGTTAGAAAAACGAGCTTGTTAGTCGCATTTTGCGACCAACATTTTTAATGTAACGCCTAGATTTCCAACCCTAGGTGCCAAATGTGACACCCAAAGTTTCAGAGAGTTTTTTTAACTGCAATCAATTTTACCTTTCAAAAATCGGTTTATTTTCTATTTTTTTTAAATATGCAATCAACAGTGTGCTGTGTTGTATACAGCGGTGCATATTGGCAGTCTGTTTAATGATTTGACGATACCCAAGTTATTTGTTTTGGCTCCTAAAAACTTGTACCAGGTGCCATCATGCAGCGTAAATTTAAATTCTAATTTCTATCACTGATGTGACATTCTGTCAAAATGAAGCAAGGACATCCAAACTTAGGAACCTTTTGTTTTTTACCCTCATAATTCCATTTCTGCAACAACTTTGATGCACAACTATCTATTGTTTAACCAAATCTCGTATTGCATTGTTTCCAAGTTCAAAAAGAGTTCAACTTGAAGAGTGGAGAACTGAAGTGTCAAATTACAGATGTAACAGCAAGAATTCATTATCAACAGGAGTAAAATAAGCAGTGGCGTAGCTAGGGGTTGGCAGAGGAGTGGCTCTTGCCACGGGCGCAGCAGCCACGGGGGCGGCATTTTGACCGATTAAAAAAAATTGGTCAAGTCCAAACAGACTAAAAAATGAAAATTTGATAGAGACCCCGAGCAGCGCATATTGCGCCCCCACGCTACAAGACAAAATATTTAAAATGTGCAACTTTGCTTTAGTAGATTTATATGGGGTCTGGAGTCTGTATAATAGGCTGATCTGAAATCGGCTCGTCTTATCCACTTAAAAGAGATAGAAACAAACCTTTTCTCTCCGCTTCTTTCCAGCCGTTTTTTTTTTTCACGATATCACTTCAACTTATCAATTACATACTATACTTCAGAAATAACGTTCTACGATTTTTAAAATTGGCGAGTTTTTATAGAAAACATTTCGGATGCAGATTCTTGGTATGCAATTTTATGATGATAGATAATAAATCCTCTGTTGGTAATAATTTTTCTGTATCGAAAACTAGCGAGAGAATAATATGTATTTCTTAAAAACGGGAGGGGGAGGTTTCTAAAAAACGATTATTGCAAATTTCGTGATTTTAAAAATTTGTAATAAGAACCTTCATTAAATGAAGATTCCAAAAATGAGTAACGTAACTACAGCGGCTCGCGATTTTGAACGAGTAACTTTTTCAAATACTGGTTGTGCTTCTATGACTTAGTATAGAAGGTTAGAAGGTTCAAAAAAAAAAAAAAAGACATATTTTTTTAGCTTGATTTCGTATTTTGGAATTTTTTCTATTTTATATGTACTTTAATGAAGTGCTCTCACTTCTAAACTATACATACCACTACCTTGTTCTTTATACTTGTTACCGTATAAGTATTATTGAGAGTGATTGAGCACGATTTGTAACGACGCCAGTGCTTTAAGTTTTGTGCTCTTTCTACAGTCAAAATAAAAAAATAGCTATTGTTTCTCATGTATTACTGAACAAGGAAAAGCCAAGTGAATGTTGTGAGAAGATGTGTGTACTCTTCAGGGGGCGAGCCAGTTTTTTTAAACGGTACACAAATATTGCTAATCAGTTTTTTTTTTTTTTCTCCTTCTCGGTTCGAGCACAGTCGTTGTGGTACCCGCCAATACCTTTCCTATTGTTGGTCCATGTTTGTATACGCAGTATTTAAAATTTAAAAAAAAATCAGGAAAATACATCAGGTACTTTCTTAAAGCCAGGGAGGGAACAATTGCCCCCCCCCTTCTAACTCCCCTCATAGATAATATTAGTATTAAATAACGACGGGTCTCTGGAACATTTTAAATACATAGAATGAAAACTATTTATTCATAAAAAAATCAGAGGCCAAAAATAGCGAACTTTTATTTTGCCTGTATGCAAGGAGTCGTATTTATTAAGACAAATTCAGATTGATGATGCTTTTTATATTTTCTTTCATTACCTAATTACAATAGAATCAATGCTTTGATTTTTATTTGAAGTGCACAAATTATGTTTATTATATACATTCTTGTAGTGTTTTAAAACAAATTCTATTTAAAATTAAAGCTGTTGTGCTAGGGGAAAAAAAACACCGTATGTTCAATAACGAATTGCAAGAATTATTTGTTTTTAGAATTTATGTGAAATGATGGGAAAAGGTAGGAACGCCCCGAAAAGTTGTTAGAAAGACAAAAATTCTCAAATTAAGAAACAAAAGTTGTAAAAAATAAAACTTGAATTTTAGTCCAATAATACGAACAAGCAGACATATCATACACACATAACATGAGGGGAACAACTGAGCATCGTAAAAAATGCTGAAAGAAAGAAATAAGAAAAAAAAAAAAAAGGTTGCAACATATTATCTGCAAATTTTGCGAATAAAAAAATGAAAATTTTTAGAGTAAGGACACTTTGGAACGTCACAATGACCTCCCATCCAAGCAACCTCTATGGGGGGGGGGGGGGCGCAATTTTTCAGTTCGCCACGGGCGCTGGGTCCCCTAGCTACGCTACTGAAAATAAGTTTAATTAAGTAAAATGCTTCCCTATAAAATACCTAAAATAAGACTTATAAGTAGATATTAAAAACATCAATCCGATTATAGTGGAGTTTAAATTTTTTAAAAATTATGTGAGAAATAACAGTTGTTACTTTACAGTTCTAAATTTCAAACTTATCACCAATTCCACACTTGTCATGAAAATATTTATTTCTAAACAAAAATTTTCATGTTGTGAGTTGTAAACCCATGTTTAAAATTGGTTTGATACTTACTATTTACTTTGAGAACAATGGAATAGTTAGAATTAGATTTAATATTACATAGAATACAATTGCTTTTATTACATGGAATTGATTACTGTTAATTCCATGTAAAAATTTAAAATAACGTATTGAAGATTTTTTTTAAGAGGGGGGGGGGCGCAGGTTTTTATTTGGTGCTTTAAGCACATCTTGCTTCACAAACTCAAAAATGATAAAGTTTTTTAATGGAATTTAATATACTTTGTCTTTCTTTCTAGATTTGTGATGAAACGAATAGTTCACTCCTCTATCATATTCTTAAAAAGCAGAATAAAATTAGTAATTTTAGCTGTCATCCTCTTGGCTGCAATCGAACATTTCGGACTATTTCTGCACCTGTTTGAAAGAGACTACAGTAGCTTTTCATATCCGCTAGAAATCCCGATAGGCGAAACTCTTGAAGCTATCCGGAAAGGTTTAGAGCCCCCCTATCAACCCATCAATGTGTACAATTACAGTTATAAGATTACGAGTTTGCACAAATGTCGAGCTCTGAACAATGAATATGAAAAGGTTGTGATATTGTACGTAATCAAGTCTGCAATACCGCATTTCAACAGGCGAGATGCAATACGCAAATCTTGGGGGTGGGAAAATCGATTTTCGGACGTCAGTATTCGGAGGATATTTGTTCTGGGCTTGACCACCGAGTTCGGGATGCAGGAGCAAATCGACGACGAAGCGGTAAGAAACAAAGACATTGTTCAAGCTGAGTTCATGGACAATTATTACAACAACACCATCAAGACGATGATGTCTTTCAAGTGGGTGACTCAGAACTGCCCTAAAGCTCAATTCATTGCCTTTGCCGATGATGACATGTATGTGTCGACGAAGAATTTGCTCAAGTTCGTCAGGAACCCTTTTAACAGGAGGGTTGGTTTTAGAAAAAGAAGATCTGTTGATTATCCTCCATATCAAGGTTAGTAATTTGACCTTTATATTAAGATTGTTCAAATGAAAAGGTACACAACAATAATGTGGGTATAAATGAAGACTTTATTAAAAGTGTTCACCATAAGTCTGAGAACAACACTTCCACTGATTATCTAACAGAAGGATTCCTTGAGACCAGAATTTCTGTGGCCGTGACGAGACCAAGTCCTTCACAGTGTCCTTGAGTGTGTTGTTCGGAGATGAAGTGCTTCCCTTTTAGATGCTTTTGCAATCTAAACGCCATCCCATCCTCCCACACTTTAACGGGTCAATTGGACGGCGTTTGTTGTAACAGCCTCCAATTTCCTCCACCCATGCGAGCTTTAGTGCATGCTCTGATCCCTGCTAGATACTTCAATCGCATCACTGGATGTCTCGCTACGTTCACCCATACAGGTATACACAAATTGTTTACGATTACGTTATAGCGACCGCTGGTACCTTTTCATTTGAACACTCCTCATACCTTCTTATGCTACCTTTTCTTTCACCTTTTCTGAACTTTACTTTACTTAAAATTCAAAATTTTCTTCAATTCATTTCCCTCTGGGAAAAAAAGGCAACCTTATTCTGGCCATAAGCACTTAGAATTCTACAAATTACTAATACGAGTGTTACCATTTATATTTCTGGCATTGGCTAGAGAAAGCTGATCGCTGATTGTTCCAAACAAAAATTTGACATGTTCAACCATAATTCCTCTAGAAAGTTTTCTTTTAAGGAGATTTGTGTTTTTTGAACTAAATTGAAAAATTCTTCCTAGTCAAAAAGAAAAAGGGAATTTTCTTTAAATGAACATTTTTATGTGACTATTTTCCTTCTTTTTCGATATGGATTATTAAGACAAGCATGTATCAATGATCTTAATTCTTTATGCAGTGTTGCAACACCATCCTTTGGCAATGTAAAAAACTTTAATAACCAATTAAATTCTGGTCGAATTTTGCTCCAGGACAAACTTCATGAAGGTCGTAAAATATCGGCAGTTCTGCCAGAAAATATGGACATTGCTAGTGAATAGATAAAACATGATCTTCGTGTTGAATTTGTGTTGGAAAAATGCCTCGAAGATTGGTCAATACTCATGTAAACAACACTCATGCTGACAATTTGTTGTGAGCTGCTTCACTTTTCCAACTGTAATTTGGTATGAAGCCCGACTTCCACAACACACGCATGCTATAATGAGGACCCGTTCATACGGTTGGCAACCGTTCACAGCAAAACAACACGTTCACACAAGACAAGGACAGGAGAGAGAAAATACACCCATGCCCGGACCTGGATTTTAACCCGGAACTTCTCCATCTGCAGCCAGAGCTCTCTGACCACTAGACTAGGTGGTCGGCCATATAAGTCACTATTTTATTTTTCGTATCAGTTGATGAGGTCAAATTTTCAGCGAGTTTTTGTTTAACCTGCAAAACCTTTAGTTTCACAACCGTTAGTCCTGGATATATACTACTTTCGATTGCAAAATTGATCAAAATAATGTGTAGAATTAAAATATTTAAAGTTTAAAGCGGGGTGGGGTGGGGGGGGGAGAATATATGAAATCTAATTTTTATATGATGGCTCCTAGTTGCTACTTATTACAACTCCAGAAGTTCTGTTCATCGAGAGAGAATAAAATGCTATTGAAATATGCTTTATTACCTAGAAAGTTAGCTTCAGGAATAAAATGCAAAGATTAAGTTTACTGAGATAGTAAACTGTTGCATATTTAACAGGAAAATAAAAGTTTTTTTTCTTTTTTTAAATTTCCTCTCATAAAAGTCTGGTCAATGATGAGATGGAAATTGAACGAATGCAATTATTAGTTTCTAGGATGCCAGTTGTTTGTAGTTTCAGTTGTTAATTGGCCTATAAATTAAGCAGATTCACATTGAAATGGACGAAACATCCAGATCAACTTTTTTCTTTTCTCCCTTATTAACATAGAATCATGACAAATGTGGGCAGACGGTACCTGAAAAAGTATTTGTCAGTTATTTACAGTGATGAATCCTTCATCAGGAGCCAGTAAAAGCCCAGCTGTTGCAATTTATTCCCCTGAGCTACATCTTTAAATGGTTTCAGATTGGTTTATTGAAAGTTCATTGTTGCATTTAAATGAAACAGGACATTGATAATAAAAAATGTTGAGGCACAAGGGGAACTGTAAAGAATGATATAGTTGAATTTTCTGCAAAAATTACTGGATGACTCACACTTAGGAAATGACTATAGAATTACTTAAGCTGATGGGCTTTAGCTCCCAGTAAAAGAACTTCTCACGGCATCGGACTTATAGCACAATGCGCCATGCTCGATGAATAATGAAAGTATTGTACTATCTTAAAATATAATACTTAGCTCTTGTTCACCATCACTGAAACATAAGAAAGAGGGTAGTGTGATTATCATCCAAGCAAAAATTTCCAACAGAGAAACTTTCCAATACCCCTTGGCAGCGATTGACGGAGGTTTTAGGGGACTAAATCCTCCAAATCTCTTGACTTCACTCCATGTAGGGAACAAGATGAAACCTTTATTACAAATCTACTTAAATATCTCTTTTTCCTATTTTTTTTAGAAATGTTTCATTTCATGATTTTTTTCTCTACAGATTCCTTGTTGAGCGCTTTTGACGGCAGACTCTTTGCCGGCTTTCTGTTCGACTCTTCCCCCATGAGACACAAATCCAGCAAGTGGTTCGTGAGTCTGGCTGAGTACCCCTTCTCCAGGTACCCGCCTTACGTCACAGCAGGTGCTTTCGTGCTGTCGTACCCTGCCCTGGAGGACATGTACTATGCCAGCCTCTTCACGAAGCACTTCCGCTTCGACGACGTGTATCTTGGAATTCTCGCCAAGAAGTGCGGAATCACGCTTTTCCACAACGAACACTTTCACTTTTGGCGGAAGGAGTACACCAAGGAAGGGTACCGGAACGTGATAGCCTCCCACGGCTTCGGTGACCCTCAAGAACTTACAGCAATTTGGAACGAGCAGCGAAGTGCAGGTCATGCGTAATGAGATAAGAATTCTAGTCTCCCTACAACATGTCGCCTAAAATTAGTTTGTATCCCTTGGTTCCGCTGTCCACTTTCTTTACCAAAAATGTTATTTCAGGTTGGGAATTATTTGAAAGATATTTGAACTCTGGTTTCTTTTGCGCTTGATGTCTTTTGCATGATAACAGTGCCGGATCCTTGCCTAGGGCGGCAGCATTTGAGGGGGCGGCAAATACACTTTATTTCTGTGTGTTTTCTTTGAAACTCGCCATAAAAACGAAAGAAAATGGGTAAGATCGGTTTCAATTTTTTTGTCCCGGTTCGGAAAACTCAACGATCCGGCACTGCATGAGAAGTTTAGTTTATCTCTTGAAAAAAATGTTGCATGTCAGCTGTAGGCTGCTTCATTAAAGATTTAGTTTTATAAGCCGACATATATGGTACTTAGAACATTAAAATTAAACATTCGGACCCGTTTATTTTTTTGGCCGGCATTAATAAGATGGAGAAAGATGGTTAAGTAAAGTCTGAGACTATGCAATGAATGGATAATCTGAAAATGAATTTGGGTAGTTGTGAATATAGATATTTCATATTTGAAGTTCATTCCACTGATCCTTAATGGGATTGAAATCTCTTAGTTAAGAGGTTTAAAAGAGAGAGAGAGAGACAGTTTCC
>JAXGGA010025596.1:0-10414 GCA_038373865.1 Uloborus plumipes
AGGATGAATGGGATCTTTAAGGGAAGAGAAACATAGTTTATTCGTAGGGGAGAATACCACCTGGAAATTGAAACGTTTGAGAATCTTAGCAACCTGATAACTCACAGAGGGAAAGAATGGCAAAACAACCAAATTCTTTCTAATGAAAGTTCTCTTAACAACAGTTGTTTCGGATTTGTTAGAAAGTTTTTTAAAAATGGAATCAATCAAAGTATGAGGATAGTTTCTATCAAGAGCCACAGCTTTAAGATAGTTGAGTTCTGCTTTAAGAAGTTCCGGTGAAGAACAAAGATTAATAGCACGCTGAACAAAAGAATTAAATGCAGCATATTTTTGACTAGGAGGGTGAGATGAAAGTCGATGAGGAGGTAACGAGACAGCAAAAGGTTTGCGATAAACAGTAGTTTCAAAGCCGAATTCTGTACGAGAAACTAAAACATCAAGAAAGGGAATGCAATTATCCTGTTCTTTCTTTCTGCTGTTTGGCGTCCTTTTGTATAATTTTTGCCTTTTCCCTTTCTAATTTATTCCTCTGATTTTGCTAGCATTTTCCATTTTCTACTTGTTTTTTTTTTTTTTTTTTTTTTTTTTTTTTTTTTTTTTACCGATTCGCTTTCTTTCATTCTGCTCCTTTTTTGTTCTTGCGGTTAACAGTTTAACCCGTCAAAGACGACCCGAACTCAAAGTACCCTTCTGACACCAGATTCCTCCCACTGGGCTTCGCCCAGGGAAGGACCAACACTCGACGGCGCAGAGCACGTCAAGCGTTGCCGGCCCCCCCCACCTAGCATCGCTGACCCACCCTCATCTCCCCGCCGCGAGCGGGAGCTGTCCTCCCTACGCTCCCACCCCCTGTGGGCGCTCTTGTAAATAGTTTTCGTTTCTCTACTGTGTGTATTTATCCAAGTTCCGGTAGACATGCTACCTCCTTCCTACCCCCCACTTAGGGGATGTACATAGTTGTATATAGTTGTAAATTTTGTAAATAGAGTGGCCCTGAGAAGACTCCCTTTTTTAATTTTTCGCTGTTTTTTTTTTTTTGTTCCCCCTCACACCTGTCTCCTTTCCCACCCCTCCCCCCTCTTTCATGTTTTCTACTTTCCGGATCCAGAGTCCACTTTCAGCCCGGGAAAAAGGCTCCGGCCTGCCCAAACAATATGCTATACTACTCCGTTGCTTTTGTCGGATGTCTGTGCATCCATAAGCTCACAACTTTTTTGCATTGATAAAGGCGTTCCTTGTAACGCCGAAACACGTGTCTGCAGTATCCCTGCTCATTTGTGCATTGTAACGTTGTTTATTTTCTGTACATCTTTAGCACAAAGGTATTTGTAACTTTACATACGTATAGCTTAGACATTATAGAATAGTAATATAAGCATTAAAAAAGTTTTACTCGCCTTTAATTATCCGAAAAAAATGTTTTTTTACACTACTATCGGCCGCTCCATGTTAAAGCTACGAGAGAAAAAGCGACATAGCCTGCGGCGGACTCAACAATGCATCCACCAATAGAAAAGTGATACCCTGTTGTCCGTACTCTGAATACTACGAATTCATATAGGACTCTAGTCATGACCCTCATGACCCCTCTCTCTGGATCCGCACCAGTGCAGAAGACAATTGCCCCCCCCCCCCAACCGAGCTTTAACACATTAATGTGTTCACATGAAAGTGCGTGGTTTTTTTTTTTTTTTTTTTGGCATAATTTGTATTAAATATGTGGCGTACTCTTAAAGAGCATATAACCCAACTTTGCCTGCCGGGTCACGAGGCCTTTTGGTCCAGCGGCCAAAGCACTGGGTTTCTACCACAGAGGTCCCAGGTTCTATTCCCGGGGGATACGCCGTCCATCCCGTACGCTGCAGTTGGTGGCCCAGACAACAGATGGCGCCATGAGCATAAGCAACACAGGATCCGCTTCGCCTCCATCGCTCACTCGCTTTGCCTGCATCGCTCACTCCTCCACCCGACCAGGGCCTGATTACTGAATAGGCCAACTAGGCCGCAGCCTAAGGAACCCACAATTTAGGGGCCCCAAATGGCTAAAGTTGTTGTAGTCAATGCCTAAATTTGTTTTATCCCATGTTTAAAATTGAAAAGATTCATTATGGGGGCCCAAAAAAAGTATTTGGCCTAGGGCCCCGTGAAACCTTAATCAGGCCCTGCGCCCAACCGCTGGCGCAGACTCACATGCGCCCGACCGCGGATACGCCCCTTGCCCTGCAGCTGCAACAGTCAGCATCAACTCTTCCAGCTGCAGCAACAGTCAGCATCAACTCTTCCAGCTGCAGCAACAGGCGCAACTTCCCAAATAGCATAATCCCGTTACATCACGTTTTCCCGAAGAGTTGACATAACGTTACTAGTAACGTAAAAAGAGCGATAATTTGTCAAGTTGCATTTCGGTAATGCAACGGTTGCAGAACAGTTGCTTGTCACGGTTTGTCAACGATACTGAAACGCTACATCAATGACACTTAACGTTATATCAACCTTTATATGCAACGCTTCATGA
Source organism: Uloborus plumipes (assembly GCA_038373865.1). Taxonomy (NCBI): domain Eukaryota; kingdom Metazoa; phylum Arthropoda; class Arachnida; order Araneae; family Uloboridae; genus Uloborus; species Uloborus plumipes. The sequence continues at coordinate 2,519 of JAXGGA010025596.1, forward strand.
CGTTGCAGCAGCATTCGACTTTTCACCGATTTATCAAGATCAAAGATTTACAAACATTTAAAAAAAAAATTATATAATTGAATTATTTTAATCAATTGCTTTTGTCAAAAAAATATCATCTTTATTCAAACCGATTAAGGTGATCTTTATCGACGTGATTTAAATCAACGACGATAACCCTATTATAGGGTTACGGACTCTTAAGAAATTTCCAAATTACTAAAATAAGAAAAGCATGTTTTTAGAACTAAAGACAACGAATACTAACCAGAAAGAAGAAACTTCACCAAAAAAAGTAATGCAGAATACATACCTTTATTTGAATCTAATTGACTGATTGAGCAAAATTACAAAATGAAAACCGATCACACACAACACAACAGCAGAGAATCGACAATGAAGAATGCAAAGATTCCCGCCAAAAGCAACTAGTTGAGCAGTGGATGTAGCAAACAATGATAAGCAACGTGATGTTGCGTTATCTTTCAGCATGTTTGTCAACGTTTCAAGTATAATTAATTTGCCACGAAATGTTGCGTTTCAAAATTTGCTTTTGTGACGAATCTTCAAAATAGCGTGTTATCACGTTGCCTGGAAAGCAGTAACGACCTGTCAACCAATAGGGAAGTATTCGATTTTTCAATTTTATTTTTATATGATAGAGCAACATACATGAACATCAACGACGAAAACATTTTCGCGCTGCGACAAGTAGTTTTTTTTTAAATAATTTTTAAATTTCAAGCGGCTGTGACGTCACTGGGCATTCGTTGGCGCTTTTGAATTTTCTACTAAGGCGAAAAGAGAGAGAGCAGCTTTTAGATGCGAGGAGCTCGAGAAACCGGTTTCTCCGACTTCCGCACTGTTGTTCGCTCTGCACTGCGGTAATTTTTTTTCCTCGCCAAGTGATGCGTTCTAAAAATTTGAATACGGATTTCGCCAAAAAATATCAAAACAATCACCCCTAGCAGCGTATTGGATTGCTCTTTGATAAATACAGTTTTAAATAGTGAATTAGTAGACTTTAAGGTATTGATTACGGAAGGAGAAAATCCCGCGATGAAACGATAATATAACAAAAATCCAATTTTTATGGATGAAAGGCTGAAAGTTACTGCCATCCGACGTCACGGGTTTCGGTTTCAAGGCGCGTTTTTTTTGCGCGTGGGTTTTTAAAAAAATCATTAAGAATCAACCGTTGTGTTTTAAAATTCGGCAATGGTGAATTTTTGTGTTTTGTAAGCCTCTTAATAATATCTAGTAGTTAAAAAAGGGATATTCAATAGGTCACAACTACCCTATTGTAACGTAATGAAACGTAAAGGTTGCGTTTCAGTGTTACTTGGGTTCTGCCAGAACGCCTGGCTCCTTGGCGCACCATCTAATTCAAACATATCGCTCTTTCGCGCTCCCCGCCTCATCACTAGGAGGGTATTGTGGCGTACTCTTAAAGAGCATATAACCCAACTTTGCCTGCCGGGTCACGAGGCCTTTTGGTCCAGCGGCCAAAGCACTGGGTTTCTACCACAGAGGTCCCCGGTTCTATTCCCGGAGGACAAGCCGTCCATCCCGTACGCCGCAAATATATGTCCATGGTCGGATTTAGACTTCACGGCGCCCTAAGCCATTTCTGGTATCGGGCCCCAAAAAAGATTGAAGAAGGCAGCGATCTTTATTTTTTGTTTTATTTTTTATTTCACCCCTCCCCTATAGCAGGCGTTTTTTTCCTGCCCATGCTTTTTGTTATTGAGTTTTTTTTTAATGCCCATTTTGTCCTTTTTATTTTTGACTAGGCTTGAAACGTCAAGGAGACCGGGAGAGTGATGCAAGGATCCTCCAGTCAGGGAAGCAGTGGAGTATATAGGTTTTTATTTCGGAGAGGGCCCATATAATCAAGTTTAGCCCCCCTCCCCACAACTTTCTTTTTTTTTTCGCTATTACTGTAAGACAGGTAGAAATTTTCAAATTGAATTACAATATTGTAATTTTTGGAAAAGATAGAAAATTACGACATTTTCCCCCCCTTCGAAACTTTTTTCAAAATTGAAATTATTTATGCTACTTTTGATGACGTTGGAGGATCAGGACTCCTCTGAGAAACTTACTGAAATTTAAATTCCAAACACGCAATTTCAGGCCATTTTTAGTGACGTTAAAGGAATTGAGAAGACTCGGGACATCTCTCCTGAAATATTTTGACACTGAAGCACAACTCAGGATATATTTTTTCATGATGGAGTAAAAGAAAAGAAGATGAGTTTTTTTTTGGGGGGGGGGGGATTGAACTGAAGTCTCATTTAAGTTATCTTTGAGAAGTAAAAGTTCAAAAACCCTCCCCTGAAAGATTTTTGATACATAGATGCGCAATTTCGCGTTCTCTTTAGAGACGTTAAGAGACAAAAAGTGGTTAGGGATCTCCCTCCGAAAATTTTCAAAATTGAAACCTTAAGCCATCGTTACTTTAGAGTTTAGACGATCTTTGGTAGTAACGATAGCAAGGACTCTCTCCCGAAATTAATGTTTTAAAAACATTTTTGGTTATCTTTAATCCCGTCAAGAGAAGAGGCAGGATTCGGGCGCTGTGCAATAGGGTGGGCCGAAAAAACACTTTTTTTTTTTTTTCGAATTTGTAATAGCGCGGAAAAGTTGCGAATTATGAAGACAGAAAGAAGGAAAAAAAAAATGATGGAAATCGGTTGATATCTTCCGATCGCGCATAAGGCCTAAAGTTTGAAAAATAATGAAAAAACTTCATTTTCGCGATTTTTTTCTTTTTTTAATTTTTGAATTGGATGTTTTCGAAATGTAATAGTGCGGAAAAGTAACTAATTGTGAAGACAAAAAGAAGGGAAAAAAATATCGAAATCCCAGTCGCCTGTCAAAGATCCACCATCTTCATTAATGGTGGCTGGGGGACGTTAAAAATGTTCGTGGTTCACAAAGTCCTCCAAGTGAAACGATACCTCTGGGGGTACGGGACCAAGGGTTGCTTGGCCCTTGGGCTGGTTCAAAAAGAACAGAGCACTCTTCGGGAACCTATCCCGGTTAAACCACGAGTTGTGGTAGGTACGGGGGACCCTGGAGTGTGAAATAAATTGATAGTCAAAGGTGTGCAAATTTTCAAATGTACCGAAAATGTGCAGAGATCTTGAAAAACAAATTAGCTGTAGGAATAACCCAAGTTAACTACTGCAAATATACAAACGAACAAAATAACCTTTTAATTTTATAAAACGGGCGAAGCCGTGCGGGTACCGCTAGTACTTGATTAAAGCTATAGTCTGCTAATGCTGTTGGCTTGAACTAACTGCTCGGATGCAATGTGATAGAATTTTTCGAATGAGCTCAAATGGATGAGTGCAAGTCTTCTACAGAAAAAGTACCGAAACGATAGAATGCAGTTGTCTATTGTAAGCTTTTATATGCAAGCTGTAGAATAGCATTGTGCATATGAGTACTACAGAAGCGGATGCAACCAGATCCCGAAATACAATGAAAACAAAATATCCCCCCCCCCCCCCACGCACAAGAAAAAGTAGAATACGCATTGCGATTAAAACATAGCTGAAATACCGCTCGCCCTTCTAAAAAAAATTTCATTTCGAAACATAAAACTGTCCACCATTATCGAAGAAAAACTTATTGGTGGCGCTCAAACACAAGCCCGTTAATCAGAGGGGTTAATTGCCCCCCCCTCCCCCTCCTCCTAACCAGACTTCGGAAAATCAAGATATTTATATTTAATTGGACGGTAGTTTTTTGATACAATTTTCATGAAGCACAAACCCTTTGCCCCCCACCTTACCCGGCAGGAAAAGTGAAATGTTCGCTCTGGCCAAAAGTCACCCGCGGCGAAAGATTTGGGCGTAAAAGTCCCCCGCTCCCATCATTCAGGGTGCCATAGGTCCACGGGCTCACACGCCCAAAAGCAGTTGCGCCAAAAAGCCCTGCTTCCAAAAAGCTCTGCGCCCCAAAAGACCTATAGCGCCCAAAAGCCCCGGCGCCCCAAAACCCTCGCTCCCAAAAGTCCGTGCGCCCGAAAGGCCACGTGCCCAAAAGTCCCGGCGCCTAAAAGACCTTGCGCCCAAAAGTCCCGGTGCCCAAAAGGCCTCGCGTCCTAAAGTCCCGGCGTCCAAAAGACCTCGCGCCCAAAAACTGTGCGCCCAATGTTCCCGGCGCCCAATGCTCTTGCGCTCAAAAAACCTCGCGCCCAATCGTCCGCGCCAAAACTTCCTAGACCGGCAGCTGAGGGTGTACAAAGGGTGTATGAGGGCTTTGGAAAACATTTCTATCATTGGCGTAATGCAAAAAAGAGGCGATTTATAAGACGTATAAAAGGGCATGATCATTGGCTTTCGGGCCAAGGGCGGAAGCATTTCCGAAAACGAAATGGCTGAGTTTTTGAGCTGTTCGCTTGCCGTCGTGGTAAAAGTGTACCGTGCAAGGCAAAATGGGACTATCCAAAATCAGCGATGTGTCAAATGTGGTGTACCAGGAGCCATAGAAGACAGAAGCGAACGACGGCTGCGGAGATGCGTTCGGGTTAATAGACGGGCTTCCGTTGAGCAACTGACCCCCCAGATGAACCAAGTGGCCCGTTTGCACTGCTGAAATTAAGCCGCTTAAGTTTCCTCCTACCCACTGCGCATTCACTTAGCGCATCTTAAAGCCGCTCAAGTTGAGCGAGCCGCTCAGCTCGAGCTATTTTACAATTTCTCACTCAAAGATGGCTGCCGCTATGAAACGTAAATAACTGGGCAGATGATGAAACTTTAAAAGCAGTTCACTTTGTGTTAAAATGAGTAAAAAACCGAAAAAGCGACGTTTAAAAACACAAATAGATGAAGTTAAAATTGGCGAACATGTTTCAAAAGCTTAAAGCTTCCTTCTTCAGCGCCAAGCAAGAAATGGAAAGAAACAAAGTGCCGGGAGAGTTTAAATAGCAAAGGAGCAAAAGCTAGGCCAATCAGGTGTCAGCGTGTGCCGAGCCCTGATTTGGCGTTGCGTTGTCAGAAAATTTAAAAGCATGAAGCAGGGATGAAAATCTTCCGCGGATCCGCGATTTTCCGCTTTTTGAATTTTTTCTTTCTTTCCGCGATCAAAAAATTTATGTTGCATCAAGTTTAGAAAAAAAAAATACACTTATTATTAAAATGAAGCTTAAAACAAGTTGATTTTAAGTAGTAGAGGTTGAAATAATTTCCAACTTCCAAAATAATGGAAATGTTTTTAGGATGCAGCAGGATTGAAATCTCAAGGCTGACCTGCAAGTATCGGCGAACTACGTACTCTATTTTGACATGCTGCCCAAAACAAAAGTTTAAATTGTTGGAGGTAGAAATTAAGAAAGTTCAGCCAAAATATTCGAGATCTTTATAAAAAAATTAGGAAAATTATTTTGGCAAAATATATTTTAATAAATTTAAAATTTATTAAAATAACTAAAGACAATGCAATATTAATTAGAATTTATTTCTTGAGATACAACGTGTCTAATTCCTCAAAAATTGCAACCCCCCCCCCTTTTTTTCCCTACATTGTTGTGAATGACTTAAAATTAAATTTTAAATGAGCAATTAAAAAGTTTTTAAAATAGTTACTTTCGATTTCACAGAGCAAATTTAGAGGAAATCTTGCATGACTAATTTCGCATAATATGGAAAAAAACTCTATCCGAAGTTTAAACCGCGCAATTTTTCCTCTCTTTTGACATTGAGCTGTTTTCGATGAAGCTGTTTTTGATGAAGTAAAATTGGCGAGATGTGTGGAACTGCAAAAGATTCGTTACAAATATTACTTAAATTTTTATGAACATGAAAGGCTTCTAAGAAATCCAACTCGCCAACAGTTGAAGGTCTGCAAATAATTTCAGCTTCGGAGAAAACAAATCTATGGCCCATTTCCCAACAGTGTTTCGCGATTGAGGATTTTGAGAGTTCTTTCTTTTTAACATAATTTTCATGTTCCTTTAACCTAAATTTTAGCGCTCTTCGGGTCTGTCCGACGTAACCAATTTGACATTCACATTTTATGTGATAAATGCCCCACTGATCAAATGGTTGGATGGGGTCTTTTAACTTGGAAAAAGTTAGTTTGTTGATGGGTCTGTAAATGACATGAAAATCGAACTTGCTGAGTATTCTGGAAATGCGAGGAGAGATTTTTGAATAAAATGGTAAGACAACGAAATTGGTGGAAGGAACACTGGGTTTTTTGTGGGATGCACTGCGGTTCGAAAGTTTATTATAAGCCTTGTCAATGATTTGATAAGAATAACCTCTGTCAACGGCCACACTCCTTAAGAAATTAAGTTCATCATTGAGAAGTGATTTGTCGGAACATATATTAATAGCGCGGTTAACAAACGTGTAAAAAGCAGACATTTTTTGTTTTATGGGATGACAGGAGCGAGAATGTGGCGGAAGACAAACAGCAAATGGTTTTCGGTAAACGGTAGTGGAAAATTGGTTATTGTTTTTTGAAATGAGTACGTCCAAAAAGGGCAAAGAATTATTACTTTCAAGTTCGGCAGTAAACTGGATGTTGGGATCAATGGAGTTCATTAAATAAATAACCACAGGAACTATTTCCGCTGTGCCGTCCAAAAGGGTAAAAGTATCGTCGACGTATCTGAGCCAAAGTGGAAAATCAAATAATTGAAAGAGTTTTTGTTGAAAATAATCCATATACAATTCACTTAAGACAGGACTTAAGGGATTACCCATAGCAAACCCTTCGATTTGTTGATAGAATGTACCCCCAAAGACAAAGGTAGTGTGTTTAAGGCAAGTTTCAGTCAGATTCACAAGTTCAAAAATTTCGCGGTCAGCGTGGTGAAATTCACGGAGTCTGTTTTTCAGACATTTCAAAGCTTCAATAACAGGTACGTTGGTGAAAAGAGATTTGACATCAAAAGAAACCATAAGTAAATTGTTGGGTTTGAACTTACGAAGGATGTTGAGTTGACAAATTCTATTGAATTTTTGACAGAATGAGTGTTGGATTCAAGTAATGGGGTAAACTTGGAAGTGAGAACGGTATGCTTAAATGCCCCCCGGAAAAATTCCATTACTACAACCTTTTGCAATACATTTTTTACCGCAAACCTTTTTTCAAAAATGTGATCTTTTTCCTAGGAAATTCATACAATAAGCAGCAAAGAAAGGGAGGAGTCAGAGTGGCTCTTATTCTTAACATCATCAAAAATCATCTAAAAGTACGTTTTAAAGCTACAATTTAGGAAAATTACCAAGGATGATTTTGCTACCCTAGTTCCTGCCTCTAATGTAACCAAAGATAGCCTAAATTCAATTTCAAGATTTGTTTTTCAAAATTTTTCTAACCTCTAAAGTCACCAAAAATCGTCGAAAGTCTTTTTTAAGAGCAAGAATCTGAGAAACTGTCACGCCTAGCATTATGAGGTGATTCATGACCTCTCAGATTTTCTCTCAAAAATTACCCAATGTTTATTATCCCTTTGAAAGACCAAATCCAGAATGTTTTGTTCTAAAGTTGAGTTGTTTAGTTATTATGGACCCCTAAAGGTGAAGGTGCGGCGTCAAAAATTAAGCGGATTTTCAAGACATGGAAATTGCTGTGAGCTAAAACACTTACCAGGAGCTGTTAAACTCCAATTTTCTTTTTGTATATTGAATACTAGCAGTACCCGCACGGCGATGCCCGCGCAAAAAATGTAAAGGAAGTCAACTGAATAAATTTAAATTCACAACAACCCTCTGAAGTAAAATTATTATATTCTTTCATTCAAATGTACTCCACAACCTTTTAAATTCCACTAAAAGTCATGTTGAAGTTTAAATCATAATGCGCCAAATAAATCAAAAATACGTTGAGTTGAGTAAGTAACAGGAGATTTAGTCAATTTTCAAGGCTTTA
>JAXGGA010025597.1:0-10413 GCA_038373865.1 Uloborus plumipes
GCAATATTCGTCTATTTTCAGCTTCTTATTCAAGTTCTTATGTTTTCGTGCTCCAAAAATGCGAGGCCTTAAAAACATTTTTTTTAATTATCTTTTAACTATGTTAAAACTAGAAATTTTCTGTGCAAAAATTTTGGATATTTATACCAACTAGGCTTAAAAAAGCTACCAATTTGAGTTACTTGAAAAATGCTGACATTTACTTTGCTGTACAGTTCTTTTGTTTCAGTAAAATAATGACTTCTGCAAAAAAGGAAAGAAAGCTATATATTACTCTAAAAATTATTCAGATAAGATAGTTACTACTTAATTAGTTATTTTTAGCTTTCTGCAAATATTCCTATCTTGACTCCAAAAAACCTAGTCTCATAGGTTAAATATTCTCTCATCTAACTTCAAGGATGTTTTAAAGCTGGGTAAAACTGGGAACGTTATAAGTGACAAATTTTAAATAATAAAAAAAATAGTTACGTATAATGTTCATTTATAGATTTTTACTAAAAATCACCTCTTTTGGAATAAAAAATGCCTAGTTCTGTAGGCTGCATTTTCTTTTATCAAGCTTAAACAATGTTTTAAAACTGGGTAAAAGTAGAAAACTTTTGAACAAGAAAGTTTAAATATTTATACCAACTAGGCTTTAAAAAGCGGCTGTTTTGAGTTACTTATAAAATGATGGCATTTACTTTGCAGCGAAATCCTTTTGTTGCAGTAAAATAAAAACTTCTCAAAAATAAATCATCATACTAACCCTATTACGCACACAGCTCTCCTCATTTTCCGCCAAAAATTGCTCAGCATCTCCGAACATTTCTTAAGGGAATGAAAGAACGCAGGACATCAAAAGCAGCCTTGATTACGTGAAGAAATATTTTTGCTCAAAGAAGACCCTATAAGAGGAAAAATAAATGCTTCCAAGATTTTGTCGCCAGATAAAAAATGACACTAGTTCCGCCATTTATTCCACTCCCGACCCATTCAACGATTATCTTTTGAATAATAATACAGGAAAAACTCACAAATACTTTCGTATTCTATTGGTTTCTGGAGGAAAAAAAAATAAAAATAGTGGCAAAACCAAAATTAAGTTAAGCCTGAAGCATGTCTGAAAAACATTTTGTCGAAAGGAAATGCCAAAAGTGTTCATCCTCCTCTTTCATCTCCTTTAAGTCATTCATCACGATATTCTTCTCGGACGCATTAACTTGGGTGCATTTCTTACGGACTTGATGTTTAGAATTGACACTTGGCGCCACTATTCCCGTATCTTTGGGATGCGACCTAAATCCTTGCCGCCAAATGGAATTCAGCACACGGACCAATGTTAGGTACTTAAGCACATCCGAGCCAACTCGCAAATCAAAATAAAATATTGCCAAAACTACTAAATAAAATTAAGACTAAGTGATGTTTTTCACATATGGGTAAAGCAAACATTAGAATTTTTATGACTAGGACTAGTCATAAGTATTTGTTTTTAAAAGGAAATACTGCAAAATTTTGTTCTCTTATTCATAACTTTTATTGAAAGGGGAAAATATATCATACACTAAAATATGTTTTTTTTTTTATGTATCATAGTTTTAGATAAAGCTTTGCTTCAACTTATGATCTGAATCCCTATATTTTGCAGTATGTGGCTTAGATTTTTAGTAATGCAATTAAACTTTAAATAAAAAATGGCACAAAAATATAGATAAAATTATTTTAGCAAGTGTTTCATTGTTATTAAAACATTACACTGTTTTGTTGAAAAAACCAGCTTTATAAGCCTCCAGTAAATTATTTTTTGACTTGTACTTATGACACCTGCACTTATGGCACAACCTTTCCGAAATTTTCTGCTTCTTTTATTGCAGAATTATGCATTACGCGGCTTTATCCTGATTACTTTTTAACTTTCACTCTATTTATGAGAAAAAAAATTGTAGCCGCATGTTTATAACCCTTGTCGTTACCTTTGCTTTAAGGAGTAGAGTAGCACCATCTTAGATGCCTAGATTTAGCTACCATTTATATTGCAATGAAAATCTTTAATCAGCACATTTTGAATTAATGCTCACATAATCCACACATTTCAAGAAATTTTATTATCATAGTGAAACTTTACTCTCTATCTCTTTCTTTCTGTTTCAAACGCATTGTCGTACTTTTTAATTTACTTTTTGGACATTAAAAAAAATCATCAGTTAAAAAAATTGCAGAATCAATAAAAGGAATTATTATAAAAAGTTTCTTTCAGCAAAATTAGCACGTAAATATATTTCGTTTACTAACCAATTCTTTGTATCTATTATTTGACCACATCAGAGGCAAAATGGATACCGAATACTTTTCAGCATTCTTTTCTGGACACATTTTACACAAAAACAGAGTTTTCAATACATTATTTATGCCATACAATTAAATTATTATTAAATTTAGCTATAATTAAAAAACCTATAGGAAAATTAAAATACGAGATTGTTATAAATATTTAGACTCATCAAAACTAACACTTAAATCTAAAGTGTTATATAACCACCCCACTGAATACATTATTTGACGCAATTTAGCAGCGAAATGGATACTGTGTAATTTGCAGCGTTCTTTGCCAAGCATATTTATGAAGTAGATAATTTTTAATACATTTCTTATTCCAAAAAATTAAATTAATATTGCATTTAGCTATCGGTTTAAAATATCCCATTAAAATCTTTAACGGGATTATTATAAATATTTAGACTCATCAAAATTAACAGCTTAATATGCTGCGTTTTCCAACCAATCCATCGAATCTATTATTTGAAGTAATTTAGAGGCGAAATCGATACCGTATGCTTTGTAGCCTTCGAATTCAGAAACGGCTGCTCACTTACCACTCACTGCAGCCGTTGATAGCTTGAGCATCCCCCCTTTCATTAAAGCATTCACACTAACAGGAAAGAGAAACGTTATGAAGCTAGATATACACCCTCTAAGTAAATAGTGTAGATGAGATAAGGAAATGGCCGCTTTGCTTTAGCACTTAGGCAATTTATGCCGTGGTTAAAGTCGCTGACTTCTTTGAGAAAAGTTGGCTTTGCAAGGAAGAATTTGGAAGTCGCATGGTCAAGAACGCTGTAAAAATGAATGTTGTGTTTACAAAAGAATACAGCTAATTTTATAGTAATAAATTGTACAATTAGCTAATTTTACAGTAATAAACTATAAAATTGCAAATTTAACAGTTTGTTACCGTGTACGTCAGTTTTAAACTGGACCCTCTGCTGCCAGTATTATGCTGTTATTTTCGCAGTATAGTACAGCTAAATTTTACTGTACTGCTAAATTAACTGTACAATTGCTAACTTTGAAGTAAAAAACTAAAATTGTTAATTTTACAGTTAATTACTGTGCATTTTGCAGTTTTAAATTCGAGCCTCGGCTGCCAGTATTATACTGTAAAAACAACAGTTTTTTTCTTTTTTTTGCAGTAAACAAGTTAAGTATCATTTAGATGTGGTTCAGTTTTGTTAGTTATTTAAACAAAGGGATAAATAATGGAATACATTTTACGATTAGATTACGAAAGATAAGAAGAAATAATATGAGACAGACTGGTAAATAGAGTCATTTTCTGTTCACACAAATAAACTCTTAGAACTTTGGCTATCTATTATGCAAAGTTTCAATTCTGAATCGATAAAAACCTGATGTTTTTGGATCCGGACACCGGAAAATTGAAGATGAAAATTTGAATTGCAGCGTTTTTTTTTTTTTTTTTTCGTCTCTCACCAATCTTAATGAATATAAATGTTTTTGACTATTGCAGATGAGATAATCCAAAGCAATTAATTTTGTTTTCCAAGTTTGGTTTTCAGTCGTGTGATTTGGCACATTCAACTTTCAAAAACACTGTTTTTGTGTTGATATTTACAGGAATAAATTAATACAATGCGGATAAACATCAAATTTATTAGGCATATAGTAATAAAAAGTCTGTAATTAGTTTTGATTTTTTTCGTGATTTTAATTTGTTAATTTGTTGAATGTGTTGTCCACAATTTATAATATGAAATAATATACGTGCTAATAATGGTAGAATCTCACGTTTTATAGTAAGTAATGTACCCCCGTATGCTACGATTAAAATACATTTAAGAAATAATTGAAAAATTGAAAGAAAAAATGCTTTGGTCAAAGGGAATAAGATGTGAATTTAGATGGAAAAATCACAAAATGAAATATCAGAAGCGGATGTTTAACGATATATACAGAAAAATGAGAAATGAAAGAAGAAAATGTCGAAATAAACTTGATGTAAGTAAAAGAAATCAATAAAATAATGTCACCCTCTGAGAAAGCTTTGGGAAAAAGAAGAATAAAGCCCGAAAATGGCTAAAAAATACGATTACCCCGAATCATTCTTTACTTTTGAGCAAAGAATCCTGCGTAAAGAGATGGCATTCCTTTTGTCCCTTAAGTGATATCAGCAGATAACTGTAGAACATTTCTTCTGCAAGATCTCGAATTTTTCTAATGCGTTTACCCTTTATGTAAGTATGTTCGTATGTACATATGTATGTGTATGCGTATTATATAAATATATATGCGTTTGTGTGTCTGCGTATATTCGTGCAGAAAAACCTCAATTTTTAGAAATCTTAGTTGGATTATAATAAAATTCCTTCTTTATCTAAAAAATATTTTAAGACAGTCGGGATATGCCCTTTGTTTAACTTAAACCGAAGAGCTATGTATGGCCTCATATTTGCTTGCTGCGTTCGCTTGTATTCTGTTTACGTCCGGCTCGTGTCGAAGTGAGTACATGCATGCTTGTTTTTTGGTTTTTGATTTTTGACTATGTTTCATTAAGTTAAAATGTTATTTAACTCGTCCTTACTCTATCTCATTTAAGAAGGTGACATGTTTTTGGGACCTTCCCTCATGTCAGATAGTAAGGGAATTTCGAACCAGAGGTGTGGTCTTCCCGCTGATAAAGAACCAATCCTTGGTTCGCCTTTTCATACTCCGTAATAATTTCATTTACTGTGAAGCAACAGGTTTATCATTCATACTTATTGTTCAATAATTGGAAAAGAAAAGTATATTTAAAAAAGAATAATGTAACAATATGTGCCTTCAATGAATGTTACATTATACCTACAGATTTTATAAATATTGTGTTTCATTGTAAAAAAATATGTATTTCTTACGAAAAGTGTGATTGTCACATTAATTTTAATCTACGTCGGAATAATGTGTACCTTCCATAAATATGTTGCAGACGTGAAAAACGTGCTTGTAAAAAAAAAAAAAAAAAAAAAAAAAAAAAAAAAAAAAACGTGTTAAGCACAAAAGTCGTATCTGCGCTTTTTAACAAAATTGAGTCATCGGCACCAAATGGTTCTTTGTGACGTATTTTAATCACAGACACTGTTTTATGGTCATTTGAGAACAAAAAGCATTTTTGAAAAATTTCTGAAAAAGGATCATCCAAATCAAATACATGGAGGAGCAAAACTTTAAAGAGTTTTTTTCTCAGTTTGAGCTCGACTGAAGATACCACTTTTGCGATTAGCACGACAGTTTATTTCCTAGATGTTTATTGTTTAGTTGTGAAAAACATACATGTTTTTTTACATTATTCATGTCATAGTGCGTAATTCAGTTACTTTGACGAAAATCCTATATCGATTCCGACAATGATGTAGCGTTTATAGATTTTGGTCAATACATCAAACCAATAATGTAATTCACGGCTTAAAGAACTCCGTAACGTGATAATCTGTACTTTTTTTAAAAAAATAAGTCTAGTTTCACCTCCAAAATGAAAATTTTATCCCAATTAAAGGGGAACTTTCTTTTGAACAAATCGTTTAATTTCTGTGAATGCTACGTTAGCGTGAAAAAGTTAAACGAAATGAGCAGGAAGGACGACGAACATGTCATTAAGACAAGTTGAATTACTTCTTTTTTAAAGAAAACTTTCTCAAATCGAGAAAAAAAAGTGATAAAAAGAGGAGGGAAGATTGCCTAAAATGTGCATTCCTCTTTTAAGAGATTTATCTTCTTTGCTTAAATTGATTACGCAAAAAGGGATGGCGATAAAGATCAGGGCATACATTTGCATTTCAACTTCTAGTTATTGAAATGAGCTCATTTCATACCAGACTCTGCCTTGCGCAAATAGTTTGTTCTGGCCTAATGTAGAAATAGAGATTTTCTTGAGTAAGTTAAGAAGGAAGAAAAAAGCAGGAATCATTTCGAGGGCGAAATGTGTTCCCTTCAATGACTCTGCAATTTTCTTGAAGCATTAAGGTTCTTTTGGAAGTGAAAAAGCAGATTATTTCTTCTCAGCCTTAGTTTGTTTAACACCGGAATAATAAAAGATTTTTCCTTGATATTTATCCACATCAAAATGGATTCAAGACAGATGATACTAATTCTTCCAGACTTAATATGTTGAATATTTTTTTTTAACTTTCTTAAACTAAGGTGATGCTTAATAGATCTTTCTTTTAATAGATTAAACAGGGTTAGGTATTATATTTCATGCAATTATAATGTTTCTTTAATATAGTCCTTATAATATAAGGGAATATTTCTGTTTAGAGATTAAGGTGTTAATTAATGATTGACAATTTAGTTCGGAGTATTAAACTCAGCATTGTTCGGAGGATACTTTTGCAAACAGGATGTGTCTAGCAAAGTTTGTGTTGCGTAAATACAACGGCGAATCAATAATTTATTAGTCAGATACGCAAAGAATATTTTTCTTCAAAATGTCATAATTAAATTTTTTATTCCTTTCTTTTTTCTTTTCTTTTTTTTTCTTTTTTTTCATTTAATTATTGGGTAATATTCTTGTCTAACAACTAAGAAAAAATCATGTTCACACGGACTAAGACTGTTTAAATAATGTTGTTTTTACTATTAAAAATATATTTCCTCACATTAAAATATTATTAGGGTAAAAAGTTGCGAAAATTGATATCTTTTGGCTTTGCACACTAAGTCAGTAAGCTTAGTAATTATCTATCTGAATTAAGGGATTTTTTTTCGAATTGTTTTCTCGTTTTGAAAATGCATCGTATTTACTGTTTAATTTGCTTTATTTCCAATCTTAATGATATATGTCTCAGCCTTGAAAAATAGAAACTAAATTAAATTCAAAACACGTGTCGTATTTAAGGCATGATGATGCACTTCAATGGTCAGATTATTTGTAGGGCTAATTGTGTTTTTGGCTACCTTAAAAAAAAACCATTAATTCTTGAAAAATTATATGAACGAATACAATAATTTGAAGGAAGGACGATGTTTGCTTTATTTTTTTATCATAAAAAATTCATATCAACATCTTGTTTTAAAAAATGTTGCCTAAAAATAACTCCAATCTTATACATGTATTTTAAAACTCAGACGCATTTCTACGAAAGTAATGTAGAGAATGTTAATATTTGAATCAAAATGAAAGTAATATAAAAGTTTTCTGAAATACATTTTGCATCAAAAATTCAACAGTAATGTTTATTTACTTATTTCTCAACTAATTCTAGCTTTTTCGAAATCAACGTCCATAGGGTCAAATATGTCAATCCAAATAAAAGTCGGCAACACCCAGGAGATATTCCACAAGGCAAGTTTAGATAATCATAAACACGATCTTCGTGGCGAATAAGTAACAATTGAACACACAGTTTACTGCATATACGTAGCATCCTGGTACTTCACCTTTATAATCTAATCAATAAAGGTATAAAACTGTTAACAGCAAAAGCTGTCCCCGATCTCCTAGCTATAAACGGAAGTGATAATGGGCCAGTTGAAGAAATTTATCACCCCTATTGTTTTCCCATATTATGGCCTTCGAACTCCTGTTCTCAATACTATAATTTCAATTTGCTGTTCAAGTTGCTCGTAAAAGAGCAATTCAGTAGTTGCTCGTAACCCAAAGACATTTTTTGTTTATCTTTTGTGAACAGAACGCGGACATAAAAATAACGCTTCAGGTGTTACCATTAATATCTCGTTTTCCGGATGATTCAACAATTGATTATTTCAATCACGTGTGAAAAATATCTCTACATTGTTTCATAGCTGATATTTTTTATAGATTACCCATTTACAGTTTAAGTAAATATAGGCTTCCGCAGTTGCTTTTACTTCTTTGTTTTCATGTTTACAAAATGCTTGTTAACCCATTAATGCCTTGAGTCCTTTTTTAGGACGGTCCAAAAAAGGGTCTGAATTTCCCCAAGATGAACATTTCGACCAAATAATAGTGTTCAATTAGTACTTTGGTATTGTTTCAATCCGTTATTAACAGATTGCAGCACATAACCATTGTAAAGTGTGTTCTGTAGCAGTTTTAATACGATCTTTATCAAAAATGACATCGTTCACAATCTCAAGAAAAAAGCTAAGTTTTCAAAGTTATTCCCAGCTTCTCAGCTTATGTTAATTGCTGATTTTATTTCTTCGTATAATTTTTTTTTTGAAATATTATATTGTAGGCAGAAAAAAAATTTAGTAAAACAAGTATGTACCCTCTGGGGTCTATCGAAACTTTTAAGGGACGCTTCTTCTTTCCTTAATAAAAAAAAATATATTTTACATGATATTTTTTTTAATTATTTTTCCTGTCCATTAAACACTGTTTATAACCAGTATACAAAATATGTTTGAAAAAAAATGTCAGGCATTAATGGGTTAAAAGTAATAATCACAATCAAGTAAGAGTTTTAAACTTAGAAATCTACTGAGCACAGTTTAAAAAAAAAGTTATCGCTTTTTATGTCTCTGACTCTCCCTCATTATTGAGTGTTTGTATTTTAAAATAGTTCCTCAAATTCTATCGCTCTCTCGCCGCTTTTTCTGGGAAAAAATAGAAAAATATTACTAGAAATACATGTTATTTTTCGTAAGCAGTATTTTTTGTTTTATTTTAAACTAAGATTTGTAGACTTTTTATAAGCAATATTGCTCATGCAACAACAACAAGCCAGCTTTTAATAATTTTAAAAATATTTAAGTGGTCAAACGCAGACTTTTATTTGTGAAAAAAGAAAAAAAAAATAATATATTTTGAAAACAAGTTCTATTATCCTACCGTTTAGGGTTACAAAGCATGTATTTTAAAATAAAAATTGGCTTGCTAAAAATATCATTTAACCATTTTTCAATGTTTTTATCGAGTGTTTATAACGTCAAATTAACTAATAGAAATACCAAAAACTACCTTTAAAAACATAAAAACAGTTGTAAGCGATTATAATATTAATCAGTAAAATTTTATTCAAGGTTTTTCCATTATTGAACGAAGAAATACAAAAGTGTCATTTTTATGTGACTTATTATATGAATATAGAATATACTATTATATGAATATAGAAATATTTACCCTATCTTTACAAAGTATATAACAATATTTTCAGTGATTTCCTATAGCATTATAGATTATTTTCTTTTAACCATAAATAAAGAAATGTTTCTGTAACTTTAAATGAAATAAATATTTTTTCCCACTCCAAAAATAGCAGTATAACGTTAGACTTATTGTTTTGCTAAAATAAAACCAAACTGGATTGCTAAACCCGTAAAAAAGCAATTATTTGCATTGTTTAAATCAGAAAGAAATGTGTATAAATAAATGACTAAATTACACACAACTCCCAGGAAAAATAACTAAATTTAGCTAAATATAGTCCCTTCTCTTTCCAGAAATCCACTGCGGAACCAGATTTAAAGTTACGTTTTAATTTTTCTGCTTTAAAACACGGAGAAAAGAAATTTAGTTATTGGATTTTCCGTTACTTTTCTCTTTCAGTTTGCTTCTTTTTGCTAATCTTTTTATACGTTTGGTTTATGTTGTTTTTCATTTCAATTTGTTTGTATGGTCTGAAAGAATGTGAGTTTGATTTTATTATCAATTTGTTTGCAGTAATTTTCTTTGTTACTTCAGTTGCATTTTAAGTCCTTTATGTATTTATATTTGTACCAAATGAATCATAAAGGTATACATGCATGCTTTGTTTTTTTTTTTTTATTTTAAGTTTTAGTTTTATGAAACTTTTAAAATAGTCCGTGTCTTTTAGGCAAACTTAAGGTAAAAATAAAGCCAATAACGTTGTACATGCATCAACTTTCAAAAAAGAAAGAAGAGAAAGAACGAAAAAAATCTCGTCTACGAGTTTCGGTTAACATATACCCATTTCCCCCCACCCCCCTCCTGTAAAAAGTAGCGACCTTATAAATGTAATTATTACTGATTTTTGAAATTAACGCTATCAGTTAATCGGTAACCAAAATCAATCAAATCGCAATCAGTTTTTCTGAATGTATGATCATTTTTATGAATAACAAACACACCTGGTGATCTAGTTGTAATTGTGTTTTATTCAGTTTGTTTTGTTTGTTGCATTTATTGCTCAAGGGGAAAACACATCT
>JAXGGA010025598.1:0-10410 GCA_038373865.1 Uloborus plumipes
TTGGAATTTCGAACAGAATTTAAAAAAAAACTTCGAAGAATCAAATAGTTGTCCAGAAATGATTTTAAATGTTTTCTTATTATTGAGAGACAAATTTAAGGAAGTATGTGAAACATATACTGAATACACCATTGATAAAGATGGGCTTTCTTCTATTGTTGATCGAATGAGTGACCAACCAATATTTTTTCTCGCCACTCCGGCAGACGAATTGAGTGACTTTATATTTCCCACAAAATCCAATGATTCTCAAAGTAATGTTAGTAAAGAAAAATTTGAACCAAGTTATGATAGTTCAGACTCAGAAGACGCATACATAGGTAATGAAGAAGAATCCAAAGATAAGATTTATACAATAGCTAATAAACAAACTGTAGACAGCTTAATAAATGAGTATAAAAAACGAAAGAATCAGCATTCAATGCCTTCTAGATTAAGAGAAAGATTAAGTAAAAGGAATAGTGATGGGAGCAAGAGAAGAACTTCATCCAACAATTCTGTGCCTGAGGAAATTGTTAATCAAAGACGTAATTCTATAATGAAGGTAATGTATCTTTATAGAGTTTTTCCCATTAATTATTTGAGGCATTGAAAATAGAAGGGATGTAAGTCTCTTTTTACATTTTGAGTAAATCATGTTCAAACTTTAAACCATAGGTAGGCTTTTGTTAAAAAATTTCTTCAAATCATACTAGACAGCACGACAGCAGAACCTGCTAGAAGTAAAGCTCTAAATTGTATCATGTCTGCCATCTTGAGGCAAAAAGTCGCCTTCTTCCCATATCTGTTGTAATGAAGTAGCGTGTTTTGCCTCTTGATTATATTTTCTTATTAACTCCACATTAATCCGCAATCAAGATGGCCATCATATCGCTACTCAAGATATGATTTATGACTTTAACAAGAACTACTAATACTGTCATTTGTCCCAGAACAGATGAGAGTTTCTTCCCTCATTTGTACAAGTTACCTCTATGTTTTTAATATCAGCATTTACTCCCCTTTGCTTCTCGCTGCCACATTTAGTATTTTTACTCAAATGAAATGTAATGTACATTTTTTACTATATTATGCTTACACAAGTTGTATCGTAAAGTGATACAATAAAATAAACTATTACTATAAGGAAAGCATTGAAATTGCAAAACTCATTTCAATTTTGCAAAGGACCATTGTTATTTTGCTAACTTTATTTCCATTGCAATTTGTATCATATTGCATTGTTATTGTTCGTCTTACAACTTTTGTTCAGTTTTTAAATTTAAAATAAGGATTTTTGTTTCAGCAAATTTTTGTGTTGCATGGTATCTTAAAAATTCATTTAAAAAACAAGAACTAAACGAGCCTACTTTCCCGTACATCGGCATTCTAGCATCTGATCATTATTCTCTTGATCATCTGAGACTAAACATTATGTCAAACATACCTTTTTAGCACTTAAAGCTGATTTCTAAAAGCAAAATATACCCCTCTCATCAGATGAAATAGAGACATAAAAAGTAAATAAATGAATAAATGAAGTTTTGTTGCACCTTTTAAAGAATGTAACTGTTACAGTTCTTCCGGAGAAAAATTCCTCAATCGTTTTCAAAAAAAAAAAAAAAATTAAAAGTACAAAGTACATCAAAACACATTTTATCAAAGAAAGGAAAAAAAAACTCGTCCGTCGATAAAATGTCTCGATTTTCACTTTTAAACCGTTGCCAGTTGTTAAATATAAATAAAGAATAAAATGCCCTCGTGAATGAAACACTTTTGTTACAAAAAAAAATCGTCTGCCAAAAAAAAATAATAGTAATAAATAAAATAACACAAATAAATAAATAAACAAAAAATCGTCTGCACAGTCAGTCATTTTTTTCTGAGCCTGCATTTCCGCCATGTTTGTGGAGTCGGAGTCGGAATCAGAGTCCTCACAGAAGATTATTCAGAAAAGTACTTTACAAACATTATTTATCAAAACCATTTTTTTACAAAGATAGTTTGAAGGAAATCTGACTTTAAGTTCCAGGATCAACATTCAACTTAAATTCCCCGTAGGCGCTAATGTTAAATTTTTTTCTGAACGGTTCAATATTGAACGAAAAATGGTTCAAACCAAAAAGCGAAATAAGGGAATGAACCTCTCCGAGATCTTTCAAACAAAAAAAAGTTTATTCCATTCGGATGGTTCACTCAGAAGTTATTAGGTGGGTAAAGGTTGCTTGAACGGTTCAATGTTGAACGAAAAAATGATCAAATTGAAAATTTAAATACTGTAATGAAGTATCCTTGCTGAGATCCTTCGAACAAAAAAAAAGTTTATTTAAATCGGACTGTTCACTCAAAAATTATTAAGGGTGACAGCTTGCTTGAGCGGTTCAATGTTTAACGAAAAATTGTTCAAATCGGAAATGTAAATACGGGAATGAAGTATCCTTGATAAGATCTTTCGAACAAAAAAAGTTTGTTGAAATCGGACTGTTCACTCAAAAGTTAGCATCGCGGGACAGGTTGTTTGAACGGTTCAAAGTTGAACCAAAAATTGTTCAAATCGAAAAATCAAATATGGGAATGAGTTGTACTCGCCGAAATCTTTCCAACAAAAAAAAGTTTGTTCAAATCGGAATGTTCATTCAAAAGTTATTAGGGGGGGAAAGGTTGCTCGAACGGTTCAATGTTGAACCAAAATTGTTCAAATCGAAAAATAAAATATGGGAATGAGTTGTAATCGCCGAGATCTATCCAACAAAAAAAAGTTTGTTCAAATTGCAATGTTCATTCAAAAGTTATTAGAGGGGAAAGGTTGCTTGAACGGTTCAATGTTGAACGAAAAATTGTTCAAATCGAAAATGTAGATACAGGAATGAAGTATCCTTGAAAAGATCTTTTGAGCAAAAAAAAGTTTGTTCAAATCGGACTATTAACTAAAAAGTTAGCATCGCGGGACAGGTTGTTTGAACGGCTCAAAGTTGAACCAAAAATTGTTCAAATCGAAAAATCAAATATGGGAATGAGCTGTACTCGCCGAGATCTTTCCAACAAAAAAAAGTTTGTCCAAATCGGAATATTCATTCAAAAGTTATTAAGGGGGGACAGACAGACCGACACACAAATTCCCCATCTCAATACCCTACTTTCAAATTTTTAATTTTTCGATATTCATTTTACCTTTTTATTTTTTTAACTTGGCGATATTTTTTGGACTTGGCGATATTTTTTAGATGCATTAAGCCAATTTTAATACTTTTTTCGTCTTTCTTTTATTTTTAACGGGAAAGTAGGCTAAAAAGGACATGTAAAACTTTAAAACATAAGTTTTGAAGAATTTAGAAAGGAAAATCTGTCAAAAGTATGCACAGTCAATGGTACCACTGATAGTGTGAACTATACTAAGCTCAAAATTAAAATTTTAATACTCTGGTATAAGATCCCAAATCCAGAGCCTTTGGGATCTTACCAGATTTCAGATTTTCCCAGGTTTTAAATCCTGACTCAAAGCACTATTGTGGGTATCCTTTACATTGTTCCAGGTTTCGATAATGTTTACACAAAATGTCTATAATTTCTCGATCGATCTCAATAAAATCATATTTAACTATGCTAAAAATATGTCTGAGATATTTGTAGCGTTGGCATAATCTTGGGATGTTGCTTTTTATTACTAGGCAGTGTGCCAATCGATAAGATAAATATATCGCATTAATAACTGAAAAATGCTGCATTTGTTCAATAGGCTTTGTGGTATACTTATGAGAAAAT
Source organism: Uloborus plumipes (assembly GCA_038373865.1). Lineage (NCBI taxonomy): Eukaryota > Metazoa > Arthropoda > Arachnida > Araneae > Uloboridae > Uloborus > Uloborus plumipes. The sequence goes on from JAXGGA010025598.1 coordinate 3,742, forward strand.
AAGAAGAATTATCGGTAATCAAAATTGAGTGTCAAAATATTGCTGCAGCATACAACAAAACACTACTCTGCATGACACAAAGTATCGAAGAAAAGTAAAAATAAACTGAATACTGTGTTTTCTACAAGTAATAGCCAAAAAGAAATTATTTTGAGAGGCGGGATTTTTTAAATTTTTTTCATGGATAAAAGTTGCCGGCATCAAGTCTTCAATATTTTAGATTCAAAAATTAGGTTCCCACACCCCACAGTATACTTTAAATAGTTTTGCATCTATAAATTTGTTCCTAAAATCACTATTAAGTTTCTTAAATCATTGTTGAAATTTCTAAATGTGGTTTTTCTCTTTTTTTAGGATGGAGAAGCACATCTTCAAGTATTCAAACAATTAATACAGTCATTTTTAGATCTACACCAGTCATTAACTGATGAACAATTTCAAGCCTTTCTACCCATCTTTTTTCCCGGTGTTCAGTTTTTAGTAGCTTACACATCTGACAGTGAACTTCGTTTATCTATATCAGAGTGGTTGCAGCGGCTAGCAGTGTGCTGTAATTTTTATGTCCCTTCAAATCCAAGCCATTAAGAATTGATTTAAACCCTGACATATCTCTCTCAAAATAGCATTGTGGTGATTGCAATGTTTTTTGTTTTTGTTGCATTTGTGTGATTTGATGGGAATCATAAGAAGTGTACTGTTTTGTGTGTTCCTTAAAATTATGCATTTCTCCAAGGCACCCTCTAAAAATGTTTGTTTTGTGCTGTCCAAAGCTTTCGGTTTCCTTGCTTCCATGGTTTGCTTTTCTCTTGCCAAAGGAAGGATATTTATTAATGAAAAAGCTATTTGATATTAAGCAGTGAGTAACCGCCCCTAAGCAAGGGCTAAGGCAGGAACATGCAATACACTGCCAACTCGGCTATTTCGTATTCCATGATGATGAGTGCATAATTAGCACGAAACTGCAGTCCATAGATCGAAATAGCTGAGTTGGTGGTGTATTGCATATTTGATATTGTTGGAATTATAAAAGATTTTTAATTGACTTCCTTAGTAATTCTTCATTTTATCCAAGTATCAATTTTGGGATTCAGTCTAAAAACTAGTAATGTTTATGTATTAATAAATGTTTTTATTTTTCTTTTAATTTATTAGTGGCCAAGAAGCTAAAGTGTCAGTTTAAGATTATACAAAAAATTATTTTTTGGTAGCATGAAACATTTAAACATCCCTTTTTTTTCATTTTTGATTTACTGAATACAAACTATGGCATTTTTTATTGATATATTTCAAGCGTTTTTTGCTGCCAAATAACTTTTTGTCAATGGTAAACCTTTTGTAAAAAAAATACCTACTTGACCATTGATATTTTGTACAAAATACATCTTGCCGGCAGCATAACAAATATATATGTTTTCAAGGCTACATTTTTAGTAGCTATAAATTTTTTTCCCTGTTTGATTTATTTATTTATTTGGGGCTGACAGAGATCCATATTTTTAGGTTAAAAATCTGGGATGAACAAAGTACTTTTCACATATTTCTGTAGGTTTTTCTAAAAAAAATGCCATATTATTTTCTCAGAATAAATGCAAATGTTTAATACGTATAATTGATGCTTCTCGTTTAGCTCCTGGTCTAAACACTCTCACAATTTTTTTTTTACAAAGTGGACCTCTTTTTTTTTTTTTATTTGAACAAAAGAAAAAACAGGAGGAAGGAAAAAAAAAGAAAAAATAAACTCACTTCTATGATTTTAAACAACAGGATTTCTTTCATCCAATTGTACACTGTGATGCAAAAGTTTAGACAAAATGCAAATACATGAATAAAAAGAAAACTATTCAGCGAAATGCTTTCAAATTTCTACTACAGGTAGACAATATGGTCCCAAATACTTGTCTGGAGTTTTAAAAATATAACCGAAACGAAAATAGGAAATTACAAAAAACTTTTTTTTTTTGTTGTTTCAAAAGTTTAGACAAAAGGCAGATTTTATGCAATTATCCCTTAAAATGTGATTGGTGGAGGAAAGGTGGGACTTTTTTCATCGAATATAAAGTTCAGAGTTTGCTGAATGAATAATCAAAATACCAAAACCTCTGTAGTTCTCATGAAAAGAAAATGAGAAAGTTTGGAAGCTAAAATTTGAAAATGAACCTACTTTACTAACTTTTGGTCTTTTAAATAATATGGTAGTACATTGTGTTTTACTTTGTGGAGAGCAAATTCAGATGCATATTCATCAAAAAAGGCCAAGAAAAATGATATTTCTTAAGGATGAAGGAATTGAAAAAATGGCTCAAACTGACGATTAATCCTACAAAAGTTAAACTTGGGTCAAAAACAGCACGTGACAGCATAAGTAGATGAACGACTGAATTGGGATGCATTAAAAAAAGTGCTTGAACCTTTTCAGAGATATTGTCCCAAATAAGCCAGACTTTAATGGTAAAAGCAGCACAGCCTATGATCATTGAATCTCTTCTCAAGTCCCGCTAATAGAATTATAATTCATCTAGGATATCCCAATTTTAATAATTTTTATCAAAGAAAGCAACATTCATTTTTTAGTAACGATGATACATGTACTAAAAAAATGAATGATACTAAAAAAATGAATGTAGCGATGACACACGAAAGCATTTCGCTGAATTCTTTTTATTCATATATTTGCATTTTGTCTAAACGTTTGCATCACAGTGTATACAACAAGAAAAATTATGCATTTAGGAGGCATGAAATACACACATGTGAGGGGAGCTGTCCCAAAAGGCGCAAGTTACTGAAATGTTGCTGTACTGACTGTCAACAAATGTCACTTTTTAAGTAAGGGAGAGGGATTTGTGAAATTGTCAGTTTATGACAAGGGGAAGAGTATGATAACAAAGTATCATCAGAATTTATTTTGTTATAAATTTGTGAAAAATGTTGTGCCATGTGGTCAAATTAAGAAGGAGTATGGTGAAGTGAGACTCATTTTGAAAAAGTAGGAAAGGGGTGAAAATGTTTTTTAAAAAGTGACATTTTAGGATAGCCGTAAATTAGAGAAACAATAGTAATGGTTTTCTGGTGCTCATTTATAAATCTTCTGAAACTATTGTGCTAGTGTATTTTATTTTGAAAATCATTTTTTTAAAAGAAAGGTGCTAATTATCATCAATTTTTTGTTGTTTGATTCAACATTATGTTAAAGATATGATGTTTCAAATTTTGAGCAATTTGGTTGTTGTGGTATGTTTATTATTGATTTATGTTCTGTGCGGCTTTGATTTGAGAGTTTTACAGCTGGGAATGAATTTTGATATTATAATGTAAAAATTAACTTGTTGCCAAAATTAGCACAAAAATTGATGTTCTAATTGTGTAACATAAAACTTTTACGAGTTTTATTAATGATGGTTTTAAGACTATTTTTCTGTAAGCATTTGATGAAACACCTAGAAGCAAAGGTAGCCAAAATTAAAAATCAACGAGCCAAAATTAAAAACTTTGAGATAACTAGTACAATAAATACTGTGATCTGTTTTAATGCAGGAAGTGGTACTTGTATCTTTGGTAATGTTACTATACTGCATGATTTAGGAAAACTTCTCAATGAAAGCATACATTGGGTTTGAGCGTTACACTTGTATTACTAAAAGCTTAAAAAAGTTCACTTACATCACTTTTCTTTTCAGTTTCAAACAATATTTGTTTCCCACTTGGTCTTAGAATGAGCTTTATTTAGTTTTGGGCCATATTTTTTATTACTTTTAGATTATCAATTTAATAGAGAAGGAGATTCATTTGTGATATTTTTGTGGACAGTGAAATGTGGACTTTCGGTTTTTGATTTCAAACAACTATAATGAACTTTAATTAACTTTGTAATCCTCCCAAAAAAAGTACTTTTTTTAAATGCATAAAATTCAAAAGACAAGCAACAGTTCCAAGTTTCATTTGAAGCATATAAAATGTTAAGAAAATAAAGATTGCTGTTATAATAGAATTTCTTTTTGACTTTAATAGTTATTCTGAGGGCTTTTAATTCCATCTTTAGAGAGCTTTAGAATTTTTGTAACCAATGTTGTTAATTACATTTCATGTAATGCTGAGAAATCTTTACACCTAACTTCGATGTTGTAAAATGCATTTATGCTTGTGTAATAATAAATTTTATATTGAAGTTGTCACATTCATGATGTATGTTTGCCTCTGCATAAGTTGTCTTCTGATATTAAGTTTATTTTAAAATTTTGCTTTTAAAATTAATGAATGAATTAAATATATTTGTGTGTTTTTGGGTTAGTAGATTGAGCTCTTTCTTAAGTACCTCTAAAATGTTATTACATGATTTTCTCAGCATTTTGAATATGCACTTTTATGGCACGCCTATAATAGTGTCTTAGTTTCTGAAAAAGAAGTAAAAACGAATTGTGCTGTTAATAAATGGCTTGTGTGCCAATAGTATTTTTTCTAAACATTTTTTAAAAACACCTTTTTAGAAATATGATAAAAAGGAAGTCTAACAATATCTTTGAATATCTTCTTTTAATAAATGGATTAGAGTAAACGTATGGGCCTATTAAGTTGTATATCATTGTCAAACATAACTTTTTTTTGTATCACTTCAAGTAACACACATTGAACTAAATGTTAATTCGTAAAATTGATTGAAACCTATAATTTCATCATTAAATGTTAAAATCATTATTTCAAAAATTTAACTGCTATATTTAGTGTTAAATAAATCAGTTTATAATATTAAATATCTGCATTTACAGTAGAGTCTCAAAAGTCCGAGGCTCCGCTTAATCCGAGGCTCTTTTATTGACATTTTAAGGTCTATCTTTAATAGCTAAAAAGATAATTTGCATTAAAATCTGAAAATAAGAACCTTTTGCTATTGGAAAATTTTCTTTTGTACTCACAATAAAGTAGTAAAAAATGTATTGAGAGGTTGGTGTCAAAGACATTCATCAAGTGTCACGAAATATTCTTTATCTACTAGAAATATATTAAGATATGCTTTGGAAATAATAACTTGATATGTAAAACGACTTGAAATTAAGTTTATCTCACTAATGATGATCGAAAAGTGTTACGTTTCTGCTGTTAAGAATTTTTTCCGGATAATCCGAGTTTTCAGTAATCCGAGGTGGCATGAACCCCAATTACCTCGGATTTTCGAGACTCTACTGTATATATGTATCTCCCCAAAAACAACAGTGTTGTAAAAAAATCCCCCGCCAAGAAAACCTTAAATCCTCAGCCTTAAAAAGTTATGATATCGAGTTTTCCCGCCAAGTTTGTGCCAAACTACAACTAACCTGTATGTATAGTTCTTTTAAATTGTTTTCAGTTTTGCCAGGCGGAAAGCTTTGTCTTGTGAGGTGGTTGCTTAATGAGTAAAAACTTCCCGCCTGGCAGGACTGAAAACAATTTAAAAGAACTATACATACAGGTTAGTTGTAGTTTGGCACAAACTTGGCAGAAAAACTCGATATCATAACTTTTTAAGGCTGAGTATTTAAGGTTTTCTTGGCGGGGGATTTTTTTACAACACTGTTGTTTTTGGGGAGATATCACATGTTTTTGCATTAATATTATTTCTTTGCCTGTTTTTTTTTTTTTTTTTCTCTTCAAAATTTATTTTGCATGTTTTTTTTCCCTTCAACATTTTTCTTGGCAGTCCGACATACACTAGGTGGCCAAAAGTATCCGGACACTTTCAAAAATTCACATTTTTACATATAGCTCGAGAAATAAGTGATCAATTGTTCTTTAACTTTAGTCATACAAAATATAGGCTTCACCGAACATTTCGAAGTTGAAATTAAATTACCCTTGCATTTGGGGGACGACAAGAAGGGGGTTGAAAGAAAAACCGCTTTTTGACCATAACTCTTCGAAAATAGCTCGGAATAAGCTATCAATTTCAGTAATTAATTAGCATACTATGTATAATTACTGTACAAATTTTTATGAACGTACCACTCTTACTTCTGAAGATATGAAACAGTTTTGAAAAAACGGCAATTTTATTTGAAGGGTTTTTGCTCATAACACGCAGAGTTTTTGATCAAACCTTATCACAACTTCAGGAAAGATGACAAAATACAAGAGAAAGAACATACTAAAACGGTAAATAAAAATATTAAAAATTCGATGAGATATGAACGTTAAAAGGAAATAATTTTTCACGGCGCATGCGCGAACGACAGAAATTTATAACTACAAAAATATTGTAGCCTGATTTATACTGCATCTTATAAAAAAAGTTCCAGTTGAATATCATGAAAAATGAAAAAGATATCAGCGATCTAGTGAGCTGTATTTCATTCATTCGCCTACAATATCTAAATAGTGTGGGTCTGTCCACAAAGAGCTATTTTTAAATTGAAGGTTATTGCGTCGTCGTTCAAAACCAACGTTTCAGAGGGTGTCCGGATACTTTTGGCCACCTACGTATAAGATCTTTTTGGCCGAATAAACGAAATGTGACTACAATGCCGAATATAAATTTTCAAACTGTATACAATTTAACATTGAAAAAAAATGATCGATTGTCACCACACTATTTGTGGACAACCCCTTGCGATTTATGTTTTGCCTGCGAATGAATAAATACAGCTCACTAGATTGCTGATATCTTTTTCATTTTTCATGATATTCAACTGGAACTTTTTT
>JAXGGA010025599.1:0-10409 GCA_038373865.1 Uloborus plumipes
GGGAAATTGGCTTTTTGTGTATGATTTAGTGTTGCTTGTTTATAGCTTTTGCTTTTATGTGTCGTCTTTGTTTCGTTTATTCTTTTACTGGTTTCAAGTGAAATTTTTTAGACATGTTTTACTTTTGACTTGTCCAAAATTTTAAAATCTGTAAATTTTTTCTCTTTTATAATTGTTTTTAAAAAATTTTTAAAGTTTCATGTCCATTGTATTTTACTACTTGTGGTTTTAGCAAATCTCTATTTTAAATAAAACTATCGTTTGGCGCAGTATAGCCTATGAGGCTCTTGCGCCAATAAACCCAAACAAACCAACCAACCACACAATTTTAAACAATTTTCAGGGACAATAAAATATAATTTTTTTTTTTTTTTTTGAAATTTAAATACTATTTCTGTCCGCTCATTCGCACTAAGAAGTATGAAATAAACTAAGTGTTCGATGTAGTGATTATAGTATTCAAAAATTTCAGTTCATCTTTATGTAGGGTGAAGTGGGGTAATTGCGTACTTGGGGCAAATGTGTACTCATTTGAAAAAAAGGAGGAAAAACTGAAGCTAGCTGCTATCTAGTGGCGCCATTTGGAAGCCTGTAGTTCAGTGATCACTTCTCAGATGGCTGCACCTATGTCCAGATAATAAGGCTTTGTCAATCTGCCTCCATTTCGTCAGGTGTTTTTTTCGTTATGAATCACATTTCGTGGACTTTTGTTTACAGTGCTGCAGGATCACCATTTTCAGCTAGATTTGATTAGTTCTTGGATAAATCACTTGAAGGTAAGTTGTTTTCTTCATTAATGGCTGCAGATTAGTTAAATTAATGTTTACCTGTACATAATGTTGGGGTATACATTTACCCCGGTTTGTTTTCAGTCACGGGGTAAATGTGTATTTTCTCCTGGGGCAAATGTGTACTACAGTACACATTTATCCCAAGCAAAATTTACATAGAATACACATTCACCCACTCCTTATTAGACTTTTACAATATTATTAGGGCTTATATTTTTGTTCCCAAATGTTTGATTGACCTCCTCACAATAAATTAATTGAAAAAAAACGGAGAAAACACTTTCGTTTACCCTCACTCTGAAGATATTAGCGAAATCGATGGGAATGCTATTGTCACTAAGCTTCCAGAGCCATCTGTGGGAAGAAGAGGTGTTTTGATATTCTCAGTTAAATTTTCCACCTACAACATGGGTTAGCAGAGTTACTGGAGGTCTCACTCAAATTTTCTATTCTCATTTTGGCCAGGACTTGCCACTATAATTCCCTTTTTTTTCCTTCCAAGACACAAATTTTGACATGTTCTTTTCAATTTTGCTATTAAAGACGTTTTTTACCCTTTACTCCTATGCTTTGTACTTTGTTTTCACCTTTGTAAACTGTGCCAATTAAGAGAGGACAGAAGGTGAACAACAAAATAAGTGCATAGCCTCCACTGGTATATTCGAAAATAAAAAAATCATATACAGAATTTTTTGTCCTTAACTGCGCTTTTGTACTTATTTAGCCCAACAGTAAAACAACTGAATTGTATAGGATTTTCATGCGGCGTACACATTTGCCCCAACTTGTGGGGCAAATGTGTACTTCAGAGGTGGTTTTAAAAACATAGCAATACAACCATGAAAAAAATAGTTTTTTTTAATTCTTTGGGTGATTTGTAATCTAGAGAAACGCCGCTAAAAGATGATATACAAAAAATAAAATTCTGAATAACCCCCTCCCCACCAGAAACTGAAGAAGTTGAATTTCGTCAAAACACGTACACAATTACCCCACTTCACCCTATTTATATTTACTTTAATGCTAAAGCAGTCAATATAATAAGTAATTCTTTTATTTATTATAATGCTCAAAAATTCCAGCTCATCTGGATATATTTATATTTACGTTAATGCTAAAGTAGCCAATAAAGTTTAAATTAAAAATTTGATTTAAGAAATAGGCGGTATAGTAAAGCTATTCGTTATAAGGGCGATTCTCTGTAAACTCGATCATTTTTCACTCGAAATCATGGTTCTCATGGGTTTTTGAAATGTTCGTATAATTATAATACTATTGCTCAGAAAATGAATCTATTACTTTGGTTTGAAAGAAGGCCAATTGAAGTTTATGTTTTTCTGATAAATCATGATAGGGGGTTGCTCCCCTGCCTAGTATAACTAGGCAGGGGACTGTGCTAGGTAGCTGTATTTTTGCCCTTTGTAGCGTAATATCTGCAAAACTATTGGAACATAATTAGTTTCAAGACTACCTATAAATTTAGGCAGAAATCGTGGACATAATAACTAATATGTTTCATATTTAAACTAATTGCCATTAATAAAATCACTTCCCAGAGGACTGTTTTCGCAACGATCACGATGCATACTTTCAGCACAAATGTGGCTCTCGAACTAAACAAAGTGGCGTTTCAACACCGTTCACGGCGATTTCGTCAAATTCACACTGATTACTTTAAACTTCATGCCAAAAAGAATTTGCAAAAGTTATAGATTTTTCGTATTACAGCTTTGAATTTGTTGCAGGGGACTGTTCGAAAAAACTCTGGACAGAATTTACATGACAATTTTAAGTTTTAGAAATACGTAATTATACTTTATTTCATAAGAAAAATATAGCTTCATTATTCTATTTTTAGATATTAATTGCCAAATTTATGTAGTGTTAATAGGTTTTTTGAAATACTATCTTTAACAGTTAGACTATGGGATTTGGACAGCCAGGGGACTGTGTTTTTGGTGCTTAGATAATCTCTAGAAAAAAAAATTAAATTGTTATCGCTCCAAATACAATTGGCCCACAAAGTATTAATGCTTTTCTTGTATTAAGAGCGATAATTACTTAATTACACTTTATTATTTTTAAAATACTTGGTCCGGACAGCCAATTACCAGTTTACAGAGAATCGCCCATAAACAGTATATCTCCTATTTCTTAAATCAAATTTTCAATTTAAAATTTTATTGGCTGCTTTAGCATTAACGTAATCATAAATATATCAAGATGAGCTGGAATTTTTGAGTATTATAATCAAGAAAAGAATTACTTATTATATTGACTGCTTTAGCATTCAAGTAAATATAAATACATAAAGATGAACTGAAATTTCTGAGTACTATAATCACTATATCGAACAATTAGTTTATTTCATACTTTTTAGTGCGAATGAGCGGACAGAAATTGTCTTTGAAATAAGATATAAAAAAAAACTTTTTAAATTTAAAGTTTTTTCGTTTTAAAGTTTATTTAAAATTGCGTGAATACAAACGGCCGTTAAGCAGAATTCACCGAGAAAATAACAAACGCCTGTAAAAATGCTATTCACGAACACATTTTTTATTCATGACAATATTTCGTTTCCAATTTTGTTAATTTATCAACTTACTTTGAGTCAAACGCCATCAAGCGTAATGTTCAATTTGAAGAACTATCAATGCATTTTCTACAACCCTTCGCCTTTTTACTTCCTTTTACGTAGTAAAGGAAGTATTGTGATCGCGAAAAAAAATTCACTCAAAGTTGTGTCTAAATTTTGATTTTACTCACCCCCGAATGAATGTTTAATAGTTTTTTCGACTTGTCAGCACGTGCATATGTACCTACCAACTTATAAACAGCCGAAAAATCCTTTCAACCACTTAACTTAGCTACATATCGCCAAGTTGGCGACAAATTTGGCAAAAAAAAAATTGTTTTGGATTTGGGTTCAACTTGGCGTTATTGGCGATATTTTGCGAAAAATTCACTGAATGATGTTAAAATCGAAAATATTTAGAAAATTAACCCTTGTAAAACATTTTTTGCGTTATTTCGTAGCCGATAAGGGGTGTAAATATTTGAACTGTTACCTTGCTCACTCCAAGCATTTTTTTTAACACTTAAGGGAACTATTAAGAAATTTGCACGTAAAAGGAAGTAGTGTGAGGTCCATACCAGATTTTTTAATAAGTCACTTAAGCAAATTTTTGAACTTGACTAATATGTTGATTGTTAGCTTATCTCTTTCGTTTCATTTCTTATTTTGCTTTAATATTGCAAGGTTTATCTCCAACAATTTCAGTCGGATTTAAAGCTTCCAGTCGTAGTCCTGCCAATGATTGTACTCAACTCAAAACCACGTAAGCCAAACCTTTGCAGTTCCACATATTTGAAAGATAAGCCTTTAAAAAAATACAGCAGAGTGAGGGAACGCATTGTGCCGCTCGCTCCACTTTAAAGCGGAAGTGCGTTAAAGTTCACGCGGCTGGATTTAACTCTGCAACCGGAAGCAAAAGGTGAAAACCATGACAGAAGCAAGTACAGAAAAAATCTTTAATAATAATAATAATAATAATAAAAATAATTGAAAAAAAAATAGGCACTTTTGTGACAGTTTACTCGAAAATTGACCGATCTTTCAAGAGGTGAATCCTTACATTTAACAACAATGAAAAGTGATACTGTCCCAGTGACACACACAACTTCCAGAATCTTGTACGTATTTGAATGAAATAGCCGGTAAAAAATATTTTAAACACTTTATTTCAGTCAAAATTTAGAAAGTACGATTAAAATAGAAAAATAAGTAGAAAATTAACATAGAAAATAACCACTTTGTGTAGGTTAAGTGGGAGGGCCGTTTCCCACTTTTTCTTTAAAAATAGCAATCAATTCTGCTTTATATGCTGCTCTTGATTCTAGTTTCTTCCTTTTAAAATCTATTCGCTCCTGGTGTCGTCTCTCCCTATCTTGATGCCGTCTTTCTCTATCAACCGCATGGCTGCGTTTCATTTGGAAGAACTCTTCCACCCATTCCAGACGACTTCTTTTGGCGCTGGAAGGTGTGACAGGTGCTGAGGGAGGTGTCTCAGAAGTAGACATTTCTCCTACACTTGCAGCTGGTAAACTAGGTAGGGCATTTTCAAGAGCTGTATGAAAAAATTATACAGATGAGTAAAATTGTATGAATAAATATGAGGCTATTGTAGCCTTCAAAGTATGTCACGACTCCATTTGAACATTTAAACACACTTTATTTACGACACACACATATTACACATTCGAGTTAAATTACAATACAGTTGACTTCGTAGACTGACGCAAAGTTAGTGCGGAGCTGTTCGTCTCCAAGAGGTGGCGCTGCTGCGCCCGCCTCAGTACCTCCTTCCCAGTTGTAGACGGTCCGGGAAATGGACACGTCTCCCCGATTTAGTCCGTCTTTCAGCTGGTTCTGCTGGTGCAGGAGGCACGGGGGATACCAGTTCATCATTAGTGGGCAGAAACGCCGGTTTAAGTCCATCCGTTCTTAAGACTGTTGGTTTGCCTTTTATTAGCAATTTATAATCGTGTTTCCGCCGCTCCAGGACTAAATAGGGTCCTTGGTATGGCGGTTGTAACGAAGTTTTTACTCCATCATGTCGCACGAAAACATGGGAGCAGTTTTCTAAGTCTTTGTGAACAAACGTTGTTCGTTGACCATGAGCACCGGTCGGAATTGCTTGGAATTTACGGAATGTGTCTTTTAGTTTCTGCACAAAAATATGGGGGTCTTTAATGGTGACGCTATCATCGAAAAAATCCCCCGGTAGTCTTAAAACTGTTCCATATACAAGTTTCGCAGGCGAAGCATTTATATCTTCTTTGATACAATTTCGGAAACCCAACAAGATTGTTGGAAGGACTTCCGTCCATTTATGTGTAGCATGTGCCTTTATGGCGGACTTGAGGGGACGATGGAAATTTTCAATTAATCCGTTTCCTTTTGGATTATAAGGGGATGTCCGTAGTTTGGTTACACCAAGGAGTTTGGCCAATTGCTGGAATAGTTGAGACTCAAACTGTCGTCCTTGATCCGTGGTCAAACGTTCTGGGACACCAAACCTCGAAATCCATTGGGAATACAAAGTTTCTGCCACTGTTTGTGCAGTAATGTCGCTTATCGCATACGCTTCAGGCCATCGTGTTGCTCTGTCAATGACTGTAAGGCAATATGTTTTGCCTCGCGATTCAGGCAACGGACCAACCAGATCACAGTGGATATGCTGAAATCGAGCAGTTGGTAGGTCATAAGTTCCTAGTGTGCTTACCGTGTGTCTATTTATTTTAGATCGCTGGCAAGCTAAACACTGGCTTGCCCATGTGCGGCAATCTTTATTGATTGACGGCCAAATAAAACGTTTGCGAATTAAATTTGTTGAGCCACGTATACCGGGGTGGGATAAGTTATGTAAATTTTGAAAAACAGATTTTCGAAAATTTACTGGGATATATGGTCGTGCTCTACCGGTCGAAATATCACAATATAGTTCGACGGAGGATTCAGGCAAAGAAAGCATTTTAAACGTTAATCCCGAATTATTATCTCTAAGCAGCGTTTGTAATTCTTCATCACGTAACTGTTCTTTACTTATTTGCTCGAAATCAATAGGTGTAGGGACATGAATTTCGCTTAATCTAGAAAGAGCGTCAGCGGCTTCATTATTACCACCCTTTAAATATTTGATATCTGTGGTAAATTCGGAAATGAAGGATAGCCAACGACTCTGGCGATTAGTGTATTTGTCATTTTGTTTAGCGAAAGCGTAAGTTAAAGGTTTATGATCAGTATACACTGTGCAAGGACTAGCTTCTAAAAGGTGTCGAAAAAATTTCATTGCTTCATAAATCGCTAGCAATTCTCGGTCAAAAGCAGAATATTTACATTGAGCTTGATTCAACCGTTTCGAAAAAAATGCAATGGGATGATAACTGTTGTTGTGTTCAGTACTCAAAGTTGCACCAATAGCATTTTCGCTAGCGTCCGTATGCAATACGAGTTTACCCACTGGATTAGGAAAAGCTAATAAAGTAGCTGTAGTAAGCAGTTCTTTAGACTTTTGAAATGCACTAAGCAAATCCTCGGACCAATCGATGGGAGTTCTATCATTTTTCTTTGTAGAACCTTTCAATAAGTTCGTTAAGGGTGCAAGAATGTCTGCAGCGTGTCGTAGAAATCGTCTATAAAAATTAATTAAGCCTAAATATCTGCGAAGTTGTACGAGATTATCTGGTCGCGGGTAGTCTTTAATGATTTTTACTTTTTCTTCGAGAGGTTTGATACCTTCAGCGGTTATTTCATGACCAAGAAAAGATATTTGTCTTTGACCATAAATACTTTTAGACGCATTTATGTTCAGTCCGTATTTATTTAGTCGTTCAAACACAATTTCAACATGTTTGAGATGATCAGCTTCGTTATCCGAAAATATCAAAATATCATCCAAATAACAAATGGCAAAGTCTAAATTTTCTAAGACCTCGTTCATAAATCTTTGGAACGTCATAGGAGCGCATTTAAGGCCAAAATTTAAGAATAAAAACTCAAAATTGCCAAAGGGTGTAGTTAGGGCTGTTTTTGGAATATCGTTTTCATTGACTGGGATGTGGAAGTAGGCTCTAACTATGTCAATTTTTGAGAAAAATTTCTTGTTATATAAAACATTACTGAAATCATAAATATGCGGTACTGGGTATCTATCTGTTATTGTTACAGAATTAAGGCGTCTGTAATCACCACATACACGGTATGAGCCATTTGGTTGGTTGGTTGGTTGTATTGATTTTATTGGCGCAAGAGCCTTAGTAGGCCATACTGCGCCAACCGATCGTTTTATTAAAAAATGAAGCGATGTCGGAGCAAAATCATCTACAATACAGCTGACATAAAACTTCTAAAATTTTAAAACATTTCAGAACAAGACACATAAAATTTAAAATGACAAGATGAGAGCAAGAACTGTCAAGTGATTTTGTCTGAAGTCAGAAATGTATAAAAAACAATGATATCTTATAAAACTTTTTCAAAACAGACATATATAAACAAAAACACATAACGATACAAAGACGAAACGAACAAGATGACAGAAATAAAAAACACTAAATTATGGATATAAAACCAATCTCATGTAAAAAGGGAAACAAAATAGGATGGGGTGTGTCCCCAAGTAATTCCGCCAAAAATGGATAAAAACGATTAAAATATTTAAAACGTATATGATTAAAAGTTGGGCAGTTACATAAAATATGTAACACTGTCTGATTTTCATTGCATGTGTTGCATAGTGGGGCTGGTTCATGACAAAGGAGGTATTTATGTGTGAGTCTGGTATGGCCGATGCGAAGACGAGCTACTATTACTTGTTCCTTTCTCCTTATATTTAATGATTTGAAACCTTTTGTTGAGAGCTGGATGGCATGTAATTTATTTTGTGTTTCAGCATCCCATTCATTCTGCCAGTGTTTGTTAATAATTGTTTGTAATGCAGTTCTTGATGTCTTCAAAAGGAACAAGGTTTTCAACACGGTCACTTGCAGCCTTGGCAGCTGTGTCGGCTGTATCGTTCCCAGCAATGCCTACATGCCCAGGGATCCAAGAGAATACAATAATTAAATTTTTCTCTTTTAGACGGTGATATGATTTGAAACATTGAAGAACTAAAGGATGGCTATTGCTGCTGCAGTTCGTGATTGCATCTATTGAACTTTTTGAATCACTGTATATTATCCAGTTTTTATAATATGATTTGGTTATTGTTTGTAAAGACGTCGCTATAGCTTTAATTTCGGAAGTGAAGACTGAGCATGAAGTATTTACTTGTTGCGAAATGGTTTGTCCATTAATTATTGCCGCAAAGCCAACGTGATCATTAGACTTTGATCCGTCGGTGAAAATTTCTTTATACAGCGAATACTTTTCTTTT
The DNA here is from genome assembly GCA_038373865.1 of Uloborus plumipes. Lineage (NCBI taxonomy): Eukaryota > Metazoa > Arthropoda > Arachnida > Araneae > Uloboridae > Uloborus > Uloborus plumipes. Next base: position 8,729 of record JAXGGA010025599.1, read on the forward strand.
ATATTATAGTAGAGTTGTTGAAAAACTGAGTCTGCTGTGGTGTCTTTTTTAAACTTATAAAAATCATGGAGAACAGAAATGTTACATTCGCTCCATGGTTCAATGAGTTCTGGAGTATTGTATGTATCAAAGTCCGAAATTTGCAGTAAATTAAGCGTCTGTCTCATTCGGATCCCAAATGTTGGGATGACCGAAGGTCGACGAAGAAATAAATCAGTATTTGATGGGGGTGAAAAATATGTAAATGCAAGGAATGGTTTGTATTCTGTTTTGTTTTGAAATAAAAATTAAGAGAGTTTCAGTCTTCTATTGCTTAGTGAAGGTTCGTGTGCTATTATGTGTAGGCTATTAACAGGTGAGGTTCTAAAGGCACCTGCGCAAATGCGCAAGGCCTGATTGTGAACTGGATCCAGCGCTTTAAGATAGCTTTTGGCGGCGGAGCCATAAATTTGACAACCGTAATTAAGTTTTGAGCGTATTAGAGCCCTGTAAATTCTTAACATGGACTCTGTATCGGCACCCCATGAAGTGTTGGCCAAGACCCTGAGAATGTTTAATTTCAGTGTACATTTCTTTTTTAAATCTTGTATGTGAGGTATAAATTTAAATTTGTTATCAAGTGTGATACAAAGAAATTTTCCTTGATCCTTAACAGATAGTGGTTGATTATTAATGAAAAGACTCGGTTCTGGATGAAGTCCTCTTTTGCGACAAAAATGAATGCAGAATGTTTTTTGAGCCGAGAAAGAAAAACCATTTTCCTCTGCCCATTGTGTGATTTTATTAATGGATATTTGAAGCTGTCTTTCAATTATACTCATGTTCGGTGAAGAGAAGGAGATTTGAAAATCATCAACGAACATGGTAGGGTCACCCGGGGCAATTCCTGGTCAGCAAGTTTCTGGGGTAATTCCTGGTCACAGTCCTTTTTATGTCTTAATAATCCTTCAGCAAAGTGAAAAAAATCACAGAGGTACTCTGAACTATCTTCATTGCAATTCATTACTTAATAATGAGTTGACTGTATTTAGTTTGAAAAAAAAATTCTTTTTAAAATGGCTTGTTAAATTTTGTAAAACAAGATTGGCCTTAGTTTTGATACATTTATACAAAGATCGTGATCAAACTCAAACTTCTGAATATTTTTCTTTTTTCTCTTTTTGGTTGAATTAGGTACCACGTCAGTTACTGAAAAATAGTTTTGGATTTACCATTATTGTTTTGAATAATTTGCAGGAAGGCTCCAAATAATGCCCCTGGTAACTGGGGTAATTCTTGGTCAGTGGGGTAATTCCTGGTCAGTCCTTTTTTCATAATTTATGAATTATTATTTCGGGAACAGTTCGATAACGAAGACACCTTGGCGATTTTTCCAAAGTTCGCCAAATTTTTTGGCGCCAAACCCTTGGGGTTGTTTTTTTCAGACTCCTGATGTAAACAAAGCGAAAAACGTATGTTTTTTTTCTTACTCTTCTGTTAAATGTTGAAAAATGTTGCATTTGACATTTGTTTGTTTAAAAATACATTAAAAAGACCGTTTTTGGGGGAAATAGCAATAAAAAATCCTAAAATTGTCTTTTTTTCACAGAAATTAGGCTTAAGTAAGTATTATAGCTAGAAACATACGAATTTCAATCTATTTTTAAAATGTGACAACTGTTGGCTTTAGAAATACAAAAAC
>JAXGGA010025600.1:0-10409 GCA_038373865.1 Uloborus plumipes
TCAGAAAATATAGTAGAATGTACAAAGTACCTTGATGAAATAGCCGAATTAATCTCTCTTTATTTTCCTTTCAAACTGAAAGAAATTTTTATCAAAATGTAACCCAATTAACTCTGGTTTTAACACAATAGCTAATCCTAGTTAAGTAGTTAAAAAGTAGTAAAGTAAGAACAGACAGATAGTAATTCTCTAAAGCTGAAATGAATACCGAAAAGTGCACTAGGCAGCCTAAATATAATCACAAATGCTTTCAGTAAGTCCTATATACACATCGTACTCTTCCAGATGAAGGTTCAGTATGGAATGTTGCTCTGAATCCACTATTTGTCCACTGATATCCTCCAGCTTCGAAAACCATTCTTTAGAATGATATATTTTACAATCCTTACTGTTACAGTAACATCGAGAAGTACGAACTAAGAAGGAAATTATCCATTCCTATTTTTTTTTTTTTTTTCGAAAACTACGCGTTTGGAATGACGTCATTTTTCAGATCAAACCTTCTGCAGCTAGAAAAAGAACAGACTAAGGGAGTTCTAGATTATAGAAGTTCTTTTCAATTTTATAAATACGCATTAAACATCCTGCGCAAATACATTTCGTAATAAGAGCATTATTTATATTTTAGTTTTGAAAGTCAGTGGGTCGGTCGACATGGTAACCATCTTTAATTCTGCTATTGAGCTTCGTTTCGTTCGTTCGTTTCGTTTGGGGGCTGTATGCCCAGGGTTTGATGAGGACTACAATCTAGTGTTTTTCCTCCGTTACATATGATTTTTATTACATATATCTTGTACAGACAATGTATGAAAGAGTTACATCACTAAGGAAGGAGAGTACATCCGGAGCTAGGGTGGGAGTCGAACCCACCGTCTCAGAGTAGTTAGGTTAATTCAAGGAACTGGAAACGCTGCAGGCCTACCATATTTGGCCTTTTATCGCTTGCTTGAAAGATTCAAATAATTCACTTCAACGATGCCGCTAAAGCAAGCACATGCTCTTGAAATCGGTCACAGTCAAAAAATGATTTCAATGAAATGTATCATTAATATTATTTTTAAGCATGTTTTTAAGTTATTATTTTTTCGTTTGAAAACTTTAAAAAAATGTCCTGAAAATTTGGTAAAAAGTGTAAATATCTCATGATTTATTTGATAATAATGAGTGATGCAATAAATGAATATTTTGTTACGAAGACATTATTAGAGTTTAGTCATTGTATTTTCTCAATGAATTTATTCGGGATTTTGATTACACGAACTCAATAGAGTGTTGGCAGTCTTTTGCAAGATATGTAAATGGTAATTCAATAATAAGAATAATAAATGGAGAACTAATTGTTTTTGGTGTTACTAAAGAGTCCCTTACTCGCAATATGTGCAACATAAACTCTCAGTCAAATGCAGCGCTGGTCTGGGACCAAGGGCCGCCGCGAGCTAAGGAGTTGATAGTTTGGTCACCGGGATCCCCTCCCTCCTATAAAATTAATAAAATTTATACTACTGCCGTGGAGGGCCCCCAAAAGGACGGGCCCGTTACCAACTGGGCTAACAAATGGCTTTTCGTCGGCCCCAAATTTCCAAGGAACAAGCGATGATCATACGTCCCAGAAATTTGATAACTCTCCATAAATTTGAATTTTTGTCTGTTTGACGAACTTTTTTTTCATCGAACCCATACTGCTACTTTTGGATTTCGGGTCATGCTCCAAAATTTAAATTTAATACTATAATTTCTGCTATCTCCTACTAGGAGGGGCAAAAATGCTTTTTTAAGGCAGTTAAGAACTTTTTAGGGTCAAATTTTTCTAAAATTTCCACATACGGACGTCCTTCCATGAAAACAAGAAGCAAGATTTTCAAAACCTCTCATCGTAAATCCCCAGGAGAGTTTGGGGGAAAAACACTGGCATTATATGTTTGGTTTTTGTTTTTTTTCGTGAAATTGCTTATTGTGATGTTAAAGGCAAATACTAATCTAGATTCGCTCAAAAAAAAAAAAAAAAAAAAAAGAAAGAAAGAAATTCAAATGTAGCTAAAAAAAATCTGCCATACAAAACAGGAAAATTATTTCGTTTTTTAGAATTTGACGAAAGAAGCCAGGAAAAGTGGAAAAATAGAGAAACAATAGTAAAAGTGGATCCAGGTAAGATGGACTAGGGGATGTCCGCCCCCCCCCCTTTCAAAAAAAAAAACTCCCAAGGGTAGCTATATAAACTTTGCCAGACACATCAGTGTGGGAAAATTATTCTTCCGTTTTTCTGAACTTAACGAAAGCAGATGTGAAAAGCGGAAAAATAGGGAAACAACAGTAAAAGCGGATCGTCCGGAAAGTGGACTAGGATAATTGCCCCCCCCCCCCTTTAAAAAAAACCTTCCCAGTGTGCCTAAAAATTTTTGGCACATCATACAGGATAATATTTTTTCGTTTTTCAGAACTTGAGGAAAGAAGCTTGGAAAAGCGGGTAAATAGAGAAACAATGGTAAAAGCAGATTTACTTAAGGTGGACTAGGGACTAGAGGATGAATCCACCCCCCCCTCCCTTAAAAAAAATTCCAGGGGTGGGTCAAAAACTTAGGCAGACAGTGCAGAAAAGTTCTAAAATGTTTTTCAAAACGTAAACAAAAAGAAGCTTGGAAAAGCGGAAAAATAGGGAAACAACAATAAAAGCGGATTCACGAGAGGAGGACTGGGGAATTGTTCCCCCCTTCCCTCTAAAAAAAAGTCAAAGCGGATCTTTGAAAGGAGGGATGGGGTTTTTAAATGAAGAAAATAAGCACATGCTTCAAAAATGGACGGAAGTTCATATTCATGTAAGAAAAAACTTTCGTTTTCGTAAGTTTCCTAAAGGTTTCGATTTCAGGTGTGGTTTGATCTAGCCGAATTTGAAGCACTCGATGTCTTTCAGAGTTACATCATTTGGAACATACCAGAGGGTGGGAAGCATTTATGTAAATCTTTGGTACATGCTGTAGTTGCAGAAATAGAAGGTATAATCAAGGGCGGATCCAGCTTCTGGTTAAGGAGGAGGTCATGAGCGATTTTTTGCCATAAATAGAGCGTGTAGGCGACAATTTTTTCAAAATATAAGTCCTAAAACACATTGTTTTAGCCTACTTTTGGTGCCTCCCCCCCCCCCATTGGATCCGCGCCTGGGTATACTGTAGTAAAAAAATAGGATATCATGCGATGAAACTTTAAATAAAGAAAATGGGTAATTTAGATCAAAATATTGAAAATGGTTATGTTATTTTATTTTTCTGTCAAACAGATCATGAAGTAGGGAAAGATGTACATTCACCCGTGCACAAGGAACTTAATGTACATATTGAAAAATGATTGAGAGTTGAACCTCCTTATACCAAGCCTCCGGTATACTCTTATATAATGCCTCCTTTTTTTCTAAAAGTTCTGCAAGTAGTAAAAGTTTGTGTAGAGACGTTACTTCAGCATTCTACTCCCAACCTCTTTGTCTCCTTAAAAAAACTGAGATTTTAGCTGAGTTTAACTAGGTATCAACTGAAAGCCGATCTTTTTTATTACTGTCAATCTCTAGATAGTAGAAATTAGGTTTTCACCGTTATATTGTTAAGTTATAAGGAGAGTGCAGTATGAATAACAATTTTTAACTGTCTCTGTTCTTGTTCGTGGTATTCAGATCAATCTCAACTGAAATTCACTTCCTCTATTTTTGTTTTAAAATCAAAGTTACTGGGATATTAAACCCATCTTTTAAAAAGGATGGGAGATATAAAATTTATATCAGCCACTCAGTAGCTATTACTTTGCTTGTAACTGAAGTAAATTTTATTTTTATAATTGTAACTTTACATAACTGTATAATTAATTTAAAATAATAATTCATTAGGTAAATTTAGCATAAATTTTAATTGCATGAATTGAGAGACACAACACACTTATAAACACATATAATTGATCAATTTATTCATTGTAATACATAAAGGTCAAAAACATTACAAATAAAGTGTAGTTCATTTTTATTGCAATTATTGAGTTTATGTTTTTAAATGTTCGATATTACATGCTTGAATTTCAACTGCACTAAAAACATATTACAAGCATAGCAGTGCATTTATAGGTAATACATACGTTATTAATACATGTGATTTAAAATGCAAATGTTTTGAATTCCATTGCTTGAACTTAGAATTTCAGTAATTTTGCATTCTTTCTACTTTTGAAAGTGTCAGTTAGATCCAGGGCTGCGGAGTCGGAGGTAAACTAGTCGACTCCGACACCGGGATTTTAAAACTTCCAACTCCGACTCCCGCTTTTTTTTTATTATTATTTTTTTACTGAAATGTGAAGAGGGAAAGACCCTAAACAAAGGTTAAAATATTAAATCCATTTTAAAAGTTTCATTTTTATTCATGGTCGTAGCCAGGACTCACTTTAGGGGGGTGGGGTAGCAAGCTGGAGTATCCCTGTTAGAGGTCATTGTGACCTCTCAAAAAGTCCAATTTTCTTAAGAATTCTCGCAGGTAATTTCACCACATTTACCTTAATTTTCGGAGGTCACTGTGACCTCCCAAAAAGTTCATTTTCTCCAGAGCAAAAGACAAGTGCCGCTCTTGTCATTTAACTCTGTACAAAACTAGTCCTTTTCGTGTTAACTGGCCAAACTTTATTTTAACACATTGCATTTTTGCTGCAAATATTTTTTATACAATTGCATAAGCCCAAACATAGCAATTCGTTTCACAAAGCAGACCCGCCATTTTGAAGCCCTTTTGATGATCCTAGATGCTTAGAATTTGGATATTGGACGCTGAAAATTTGTATTTGTTAGTTTCAAAGACATGTTTTTGCCTCTATAAAATTTTATCCAAATCGGAGGCGGTCGGAGTCGACATGTTTTTCAGCGACTCCGACTCCTTTGGTCCAAAATCAGTCCGACTCCGACGCCCTGGTTAGCTCTGGAACGTAAGTTCAAATCTGCATCTGTGAAATTTACCCACTTTTCTTCCAAGAAACTTTGAAGAGATAAGGAAAACGAAAAGCATAAACAAAAAGGCCGGCATTAATTAAAAGCAAATCTTCCTACTATATAACTGCTCCAAAAAACCAACAAATTTGCGAAAAATGTTATACAATTTTCATTCACACTTTATCCAGGCTTAGGACTGGCAGCTGCAAATGCTGGCGTGTTTAAAAATTGTATTAAGAAAAAAAAAAAAACATATTTTAAACAATAATTGTGGCATGAAATAAGCTATTGCATAAACATACACTAGGATTCCCACTCCACATGCAGACTAGTATTGATCTATCTTAGCTTTGTGGGTTTCCTCTCTGTAATAAAGAGAGAAATTTGATTAGTTGTCTCTCCATGAGAGATGTTCCAATTCCAAGCATTGGGATTTGAAACTGCCATAAACAGTTTCGCTGAGTGGCTTAGAATGAAGTCTCAACTGTAAAATAAATTATCAAAATTAAAACAGAATAATTTGGGCAGTTAGAAAGAAGCAACACATAAATTATCCTCAAATTCCAAACAGACAAAAGACCTTTTTTTTAAATAAGGTCTGTCTGTTAGCTATATTTCCTACAAAACCAATGTACAATGAAGTTTTTCTTTTACATCATATGTTACATTAATAAATATAAATTAATAATATGATAATAAATAGCAATATCCAAATGCTAACTTATTCCTCTAACCTTTCTACAATCAGTTTCAAATAATCGCTTAATTCGAATGTACAAGAGCGTTACACATTTGCTTTCTAAAAGAAAGTATATCAAATGGAGAAACTAAACTTTCACTATTGAGAATTTGCTGCTCAAAATAAAAGACATTTACTCCACAACTCATACTATCGCTTTGAATGGTATGAGGAGGATAACTTATACTAATAATTATCAAGATTCAAAAGTGAACAAAAAAAGTTTGTCCATAATATTATAAAATTTGAATAACTATCTAAACTATGCAACCCTTTAGGATCATAAAAGTTAATCATTCTATCTTGTACTTGAAATAACAGTAAAACCCAATGATTATTGATATTTGCTGGTATAAAAACATAATCCGCACAAGAAATTTCTTCTCTCTTGTAGAAATCGCACAGCTCATTCTTTTGGAGGAGCTGACTATGATATGATTTTGCAACAAGTGAATTACTACTTACAGAATTTCTTGTTATATGTTGCAGGTAGCCATCTACAATGCTGTCAAATAACCAACCATTTCGAAAGATTCCACTTTTCAACTTTAAAATACTTACTTCATGAGCAGATATATTGGGATCTAAAGATTTTAATTCCAAAAATGTTATGGGTACATCTCCTACTCTAACAATTGTTTTATGTAAGTTAAGAACATGTTCAACACTGGGAGTAAATAAAATTCTACTAGTTATTTCACAAATTGGAGTCACGTTTGTTTGTTTCTACATGCAAAAAAGAATCATAATTAAGTTCGTGCAATAAGCAGACGCATTATAATTCACTATGTAAAATTCAGATCAAAATTAATGAATTAAAACATTAAGGTCAAATGTAACACAGAAATGCCGGAAATAAACATAATTTACGTACCTACATGTAGAAAAAGGCAGTCGTAATGGTGTAAATTCAGTGATGAAAGTTTCTTTGTCAGTTTTTTGATGTTTATTCCTGGAAAAGAAACAACATTAATTTTGTGATCGGACGATTCTATTGGCACATATTGTGATAAATATTTAACTATAGAAACCCCAGTAAAAAGTACACGCATAATTTGCAATGAAAAATAGAAATAAAAACAAATGAGTAAATCATAAAAGTAAATTATAAATCAAAAAATAAACAATTTTCGCAAATCCGATGACAACGTGGTCGCCTCGTGTTATGATCAAATCAGGCGTAAACAAACCCGTGAGAGATCAGTACTGTTCATAAGTGTTCATGCAAGAATCGTCTCAGAGTTATCGGCAACAAGCCTTTTAGACCGCTCGGCCACTGAGACCCCGCTATTGAGCTTAAAGAGAGCGAATGTGCAAAGAAGAATACTTTGCTTTACTGTCCTGTTCCTGCCTTGCTCTTTTGATTTCGTGACTGACTTTGAATGGTTTGGCGCCTTTGCTCGAAAAGTGTCAATTCTGTTACTCAAGTGCAATTATTTTTTAAATTGTTAATGGCTGAATGTACGATTTGTGGAATCCAAATATTGTTCCCTTATGAGCCTTATAAAGTTCAAGAGGATTACATGAGAAAAGTTTTAGAATGTCTTCAAAAAGTAAGGTTTTAGCTTTCTTGTAACCATAAGCCAACTGGGAAAAGTATGAGATCTTAATCGTTAATGAAATGAAGCATGTAAAATTGTTGGAATGCATTGTTACTTCCAATTTAAAATCATTATATAGTTCTTAAAAAAATATTATTCTCATAAAAATAGTGTAACCCCTATTTTATGTCGTCTGCCTACTAGGTTATCCCACTTCCGACGTCATTTTCTACTGATCTCTGAAAAAGCTATACTGAAAACGTTTAAAGATTCTTCATGCATAATATTCTTTTTCAGGAAGTTTGCATTTTTTAGACAAACAGATTTGAATTGTTTTTCATCCACGAGATAAAAACAAACTGTTTTTGAATATTTTTTTTTCCCAAGAAAAACTAGCATCTCTGGCATCCTTACTTTCGATCAAACTGTGAGAGGGCTCCCTCCAATCATCCAATCTGATCTTCTTTTGCAACTACAGGCTGATGTTCTTCCTGAAATTCTGGATGATTCTGAAAGTCGATGACGCATGTTTCATCTATCACAGTGGTTCTCAACCTTTTTACAGCTACCGCCCCTTTAGGATAGAAAATTTTTTTAGCTCCCCCTTTGCCGCCGGGGGCACAAAATTGGAAGAAGGGGTGGGGAGATATAAAGCAGTTTTCTTGACCGATTAAACTCTATAATTTTGCCCAAACAGATAGTTGAAAAATGATTATGGAATAAAAAAAACTTCTGCTTATTTTTTTTTAATAAGATAATCTTTAGAAAAAGCGGGCATTTTTCCTCTCGAAAAAAATGTTGGAGTTCTAATCAAGTGCTTAGAATGGGTTCGTTAAATTAGTGAACCATTTTTAAGGTGAATAAGAACAACACGGTTTGATATAAAAATGCACCTTTTTCAGCATTTCTTATTTGAAAACCAATTTATTTTGAAAAATACACTACGTTCAAATAGTTCCCTGAACAGTCCGATCCCAAACAGTGTCATTCTTATTTACTTGCAACTATGCAATACGCATCCCTTAGAGTGAACTCTCACTTATGTGCTGGTCCAAGGGATCAACAGAAAAAGGTGCATAAGTGAGAGAGATGTATAAGTGAACAAGCCTTTTAGACGCATAAGTGTACACCGCTCTTCAAGAAAGGGTCTAGAGGTAATGCACGAAATTATAGACCTGTGAGTCTGACTTCAGTGGTTTGTAAAATTTTTGAAACATTGATCAAAATTAAGATTATGATTTCCTTAGAAAATAATGGGCTGTTGAGTAGTTTGCAGTATGGTTTCAGAAAAGGTAAATCGTGTGCTTCTAATTTATTACATTTTTATGACAAGGTCACCATGGCTTTAGATAGCAAAAAGTGTGTAGATGTTGTTTACATAGATTTTCAAAAAGCTTTCTATAATGTGTCTCATGTAGCACTACTCAGTAAATTAGCTATTATAGTAGGAATAGGGGTAAAATTCTAGTTTGGGTTAGAAATTGGCTGACAGGAAGGAAACAAAGAGTAGTTGTTAGGGTAACTATTCTAAATGGAGTGAGGTTTTAAGTGGGGTCCCCCAAGGATCAGTTTTAGGTCCCCTTTTGTTTATTATTTTTATGAATGATACTCATGAAAATGTTTCTGGAAACATGAATAGGGTAGTTGTGACTTATTGAATATCCCTTTTTTAACTACTAGATATTGTTAAGAGGCTTACAAAACACAAAAATTCACCATTGCCGAATTTTAAAACACAACGGTTGATTCTTAATGATTTTTTTAAAAACCGACGCGCAAAAAAAGCGCGCCTTGAAACCGAAACCCGTGACGTCGGATGGCAGTAACTTTCAGCCTTTCATCCATAAAAATTGGATTTTTGCTATATTATCATTTCATTGCAGGATTTTCTCCTTCCGTAATCAATACCTTAAAGTCTACTAATTCACTATTTAAAACTGGATTTATCAAAGAGCAATCCAATACCCTGCTAGGGGTGATTGTTTTGATATTTTTTGGCGAAATCCGTATTCAAATTTTTAGAACGCATCACTTGGCGAGGAAAAAAAATTACGGCAGTGCAGAGCGAACAACAGTGCGGAAGCCGGAGAAACCGGTTTCTTGAGCTCCTCGCATCTAAAGCTTCTCGCTCTTTCTTCGCCTTAGTAGAAAGTTCAAAAGCGCCAACGGCGCCAACGAGTGCTGAGTGACGTCACAGCCGCTTGAAATTAAAAAATTATTTAAAAAAAAAAGACTTGTTGCAGCGCAAAAATTTTTTCGCCTTTGATGTTCATGTATGTTGCTCTATCATATAAATATAAAATTGAAAAATCGAAAACTTCCCTATTGTTTTGCTGATGATGTAAAATTATGGGGGGTTGTAGAAAATGACAAACAAATAAATCAGCTGCAAAAGGATTTGGATGATATTACTAAATGGGCAAACAAGTGGGGTATGGCAGTAAATGTTGGGAAATGTCAAGTGCTGCATTTAGGTCATGCAAATATAAGCATACAAGCTATTATTTACAGGATTCATTCATTAGTAAGGCAGATAATGTTATGGATCTAGGGGTCTTAATAAATCAGGACTTCAAGTTTAGCCAACAGTGCAGCATAGCTAGTAACAAAGCCAATAGGATGCTTGGGTTTATTAATAGATCTATTTCAAACAAGTCTAAGAAGGTTCTTCTGCCTCTATACAGAAGTTTGGTAAGACCTCATTTGGAGTATGCTGTTCAGTTTTGGTCTCCTTATCTGAAGAAAGATATTAATTTATTGAAAAGTATACAAAGAAGGGCTACAAGGTTAGTTAACGGATTTTCTAATTTAGACTATGATTCCAGACTTAAAATGCTTAATATGTATATTCTTGAGCAAAGGAGAACCCGAGGGGGACATGATTCAGTTATTTAAATTTATTAAAATGAATGATGTTGGAATGTTAGATTTTTGCACAGAAAGCAGGACAAGGGGTCATAGTTTTAAGCTGTTCAAATCTCAGGCTAATCTGGATATTCGAAAAAATTACTATTTTAGTAGGGTAGTGAGAACTTGGAACAGTTTACTGGAAGAGGGGGTAAGAAGCAATGGAGTAGATAGCTTTAAGAGGGCCATCGATCTTTATTGGGCTTTAATTTGACTAGGACCAGCCCAGTTGGGCCCAGAGCCTGCTGCTGGTCGTCGCATTTGTATTTGAAAG
>JAXGGA010025601.1:0-10408 GCA_038373865.1 Uloborus plumipes
TATTACTAAATTGAATGAAAGAATGGAAGTCTGAATTTGGATTGAAAATTTAATTTTAAAAATTTCTTTTGGAGATTTGTTTGCCATGTTTTTCTGCGAATTTGCTGTCATTTGACAAAGCTTCAGCTTGACTTGTTTTAAAAAAAAAAAAACTGCAGAACAGTATAATCAACATTATTTATCTATTAATAATTTAAAAAATGAAATCTCATTTTCCTGCATTTGTTTTATGTAAAGAATTTGTATTGAAATTTGGATTTGTTTTGAAATTGTTTTATGTAAAGAATTTGTATTGAAATTTGGATTTGTTTTGAAATTGTTTTATGTAAAGAAGAAATTTAAGCATATTTGCCTATAATGGTTGGGGGGGGGGGAGATATACTGAACTGCACCAGACTATACTTAAGCACTGGAAACTACTTTCTTTTCCTTTATGACTACACATAACTCCGTAATAAGGTTGGCAGCCCTGTATATGACTCCTTTTTTGCTGTAGTTCCTTTTTGGAAACTTTCTACACGTGCATGGTTTCACAAAGCATGTCCCTCGCCAAGAATTGCATCCAAGGTTTTAGATTTCAATCCTTTTGCATCTTGTAAATACTACCACATATCCATTTATTTTATTTTATTTTTAACTTATCTTTTATTTTAACTATTTTTATTCATGGTTTTCTTCAAATTTCTCTTTTCTTTGGTGGTGTATGTAATAAGTTTTAAGCAAATGCGCTCGTAATTTTTTCATCTATTACTTACTATTTAGCTAAAATCTCGAAAAAAAAAAAAAAGGAAAATCATAATGATAAAAAAATAAAATAAATCCTGTTTCATATTAAATTTGATGTTCATGGTATTTAAAAGCATAATTTTATAATGTAAAGTGAATTATGTCGCTCGTGAATCATCTGGGGAAATGTACTGTTTTTTTTTTTTTTCTCTCGAAAAAGTTGACAATTATGGTTCAAACATTTTCCTGAAACTAAGTTTCGTCACAACAGACAAGCAAGCAGCCCTTTTAGAACATTGGACTACAACCTTATACGGGTCATTCGGACAAAAATGGTACAAATCATGTCTGAAACTCTTTACTTAAGATTATCAATTCAAATAATTTCCACCAACTAATCATATTTTTTTTATTGAGTTTCCATTTATTTGTGTATAATGAAGTGTAAATAACTAGTACATGACTCATTTATGAAAGGATTTTAAATATTTTGATCACTTTGTTTAACAGAGTGGATAAATAAGCCTTTAAAAATATTTGCATAATCACAAAGAAAAGTTAAAATCACAGAACAAGCATAAAGTGGAATAAACAGCCTAAAACTGTAAGTTTGTCTGCAATTTCAAGAAAAATATGTTTTTCATCATGAAATTGGCTTTAACAGAGTGGACATCCAACAGTTCAAATACCCTATCATAAGAAAAGAATTAGGCTCACCCTGGTTGTTGACTACATAATTCAATGTAGCAAGCTACTCACGGCAGTTATAATACCTGTATTTTTAAAAAAATATATCAGATTGAATGCAATTGTTTATTTTATTTCTAAAAGGCATATAACAGAGTGGACAATTCGAAACATAGAAAATCTAGGGACATGGATAAATAATAGTGTTTTTGGGGGAATTTTTTTTCCATTTGCGTAATAATGTGCAGAAATGGTGTCAGAAGCATCTTTTGTACAGTGCAGTGTCATTTATTTTGTTGTTACATTTCAGTTTAATCTTAAATCACATTTAAAATTCTAGCAATTTGAAGCTAGGACACGTCATTTTCTCCTTCTGACAAAGAAATTTTTTTTGTGTCATTTCTAAATGGATTATACCTAATCAATTGATACTTGATGGCACAAAATTAAATGGAGAACCAATAAAAAATACACTTAATGGGTGGTAGTTATTAAAATTGATTTTAAAGAATTCTAAAGTCTCGTACATGATTTGTATCATTTTCGTCGGAATGACCCATACACAAACACCTATCACAATTCCTCACTGCGAAAAACATGATGTCAAAATTCAAGTTTTTTTGTTATTGGCTAAACATATACAATTATATTTCTGCATTATGAATATAAATTGATGACCGAGTGTTTTCTTTGTTTGAAATTATTTTCTATTTCTAGGAAGCCGTTTTGATTCTGCAAAACCAACACCTTTCTCCAATAGGGGTGGTGGCGGCAGCCCTGGTGGCAGAGGTGAATTTAACAACCGTGGTGGATTTGGTGGCAGTCGTGGTGGATTTGATGGCAATCGGGGTGGATTTGATGGCAATCGGGGTGGATCTGATGGCAATCGGGGTGGATTTGATGGAAACCGTGGTGGTTTTGATGGCAACCGTGGTGGCCGAGATTTCAATCGTGGTGGAAGAGGAGGCTTCCCTGGTCGTGGTGGCTTCGAAGGAGGACGAGGTGGTGGCAGAGATTCGAATCAAGGACGTGGTGGCTTCTCATCACGCGGAGGATTCGGTGGTGGCCGAGGTGGCTTCGATATGAATCGTGGGGGTGGTGGAGGAGGTCGTGGCGGCATGGGAGGTGGAGGAGGTCGTGGCGGCATGGGAGGTGGAGGATACTTTGATGACGGTTTTGAAAATGAGGGTTATGGTGGCGGACGTGGTGGTTTTAGAGGAGGGCGAGGAGGATTTGATGGTGGCTTTGAAGGCTCTCGTGGAGGGTATAATGGAGGTCGCCAAGGTGGTGGATATGGTAATCAAAGCAGTAATTTTGATGGAGGTTATGGTGGTGGAGGCGGAGGGTTTGATGGTGGACAAGATGGAGGATATGATGGTGGCTCTGGGTATGGAGGTGGACGTGGTGGAAGAGGAGGCTATGATAGAAATAGGGGTGGATTCGATGGTGGTCGTGGTAAGCGAGGATTTGACGGTGAACCACGACGTTTTGACCAAGGACAAGATAACCGAAGTTTCGGTCAAAACTCTAGTAGTGGATATGGTGGTATGCAAGACGATTATAATTCAGGATATGGATCTGGTTACAATGAAGGATCAAGTGGAGGAGGTTATGGTGGTCGAGGAGGCTCTAGAGGAGGAGGAAGAGGCTCCGGTGGCGGTTTCTCCAGAGGTGATTCAAATCGTGGAGGTCGAGGTGGCTCGCAATCCAATTTCGGAAGCCGAGATTACAGTTACGGCCAAGATTCTGCTTCAACCGGTGGCCAGTACTCGGACAGCGGTTACGGAAACGAATCCGGCGACAGGAGCCAGCGTGGTGGTAGAGGCGGTGGCCCTCGCGGCGGCAGGGGCGGAAATTTCAACAACAGAGGCAATGGTCCTTCCTCCAGAGGTGGCTATGGCAGTATGGGTGGTTCGGACTATGGCCAGGACTCCTCGAGCGGTTACGGCAGCGGATACCAGTCCAGTTACGGTGATAAATCTCAAGGGAGCTTCAGAGGCGGAATGGACAATTGCCAGAGGAGGGATTCATCCACATCATACGGCACTGGCTCTTCACAGAGTGGCTTCAAGAAGGAACCTGACAGTGGCTACGGAAGCACAGGTACGGGAGCTGGAGCACGCGGTAGTGGGCGTGCCGGTGGAAAAGTGTCTCGATGGTCTGCAGACACTTCGTCATCATACTCTCCGAAGGCTTCCACTGGTGCCGAATCGGTAAGAATTTGGATTTGTACTCAAACTTTCCTGAATGATAATTGTTTATTTGCTGCTCAGAATTATATGTAGTCATGGTATAAAATAAGCATATTTTCTAACATATCTAAACTGCCCGATATTTTGATATACAGTAAACTGCTGATTGTCTACAACAATTTTATTTGCGGGATCCTTTACACATCTATTTTCTTTTACAAGGATTTTGAATGCTGTTGTACATTTTTTCCCGTGGAAGATATTTTTTACATGCAATGCGATTGTTTTTAGTTATCTTTTAAATGTATGTGTGAATATTATTTATTTTTTTAAGTATCGTGTACACTAGTATACTTTTTTATTTTTTTCGGAGTAGACAGGGTTACAGTGCACCCTACTCTACGGATAATCGGGAGTTAACTGTGTATTCGATATTTTCATCAACATCGACTAAATTCTTTGAATAGTAGTTGCGTTCTTCAGTCAGACTGCAGTTTGTATAAACACAAAATTAAATAGTAATGTAATATCTTAATGATATATTATTATTTTGTTTAAATTAAAACGCTATTAGTTTTTAGTGATTTTAATAAATATAAGTTAAATATTTTGAATATTGTAGTTCCGAATATATTTTGAAATTAATACTGAATTTATATCAAAATATATTTTGCAACTTATATTGGCAAACCATGGTTTGAAAAAAAACCAGTGGTTTTTTTTTTAAAGCCCAGCCCACTTGGGTTTTTGATGAAAACCAGGCTTTTTTTCGGGTTATTTCAAGAACTGTTTTTAAATTGTTCATTCTCTGTTAACATTGTGTTCCAAACTAAAGCTTACTACTTCTACTTTTCATAGAATCACGGGAACCCTGAAAAGAGGTCATTATGACCTCCGAAAAATATTCTTATTTAGCAAGTTTGGAGAAAGCATTGTTATTTTGAATTTTTAAAAATGCCTAATGATGTTCTCATCAGATGTGATTTTATGTACATACTTCCATAAAAGTATGGGAACATAAATTGTCAGGTATTGATGATTACTGTTTTAGGAATCCGGCGCAGTCACATAGATTGACTGCTTTTAGCTAATTTTATATGAGTATCGTAAAATAACTTTTGCGCTTGGCAACTTTGCCTTAAAGCAGCTGTCAAAAAGGCAATCCTCGTTAGTTTATATTTATCTATATATAATATGAAAATTGATGTATGGATATATATTTGTTTGTTCCTTTTACAAATCCAGGGTTCGTACGGGTCCTTGAAAGTCCTTATTTTTTTATTTAGCCTTAAAAGTGCTTAAAAGTCCTTATTTTAATGTCCCGAGTCCTTGAAAGTCCTTATTTTTACTCTGCCCTTATTTCAAAAAATCAGATTGCCGTTTTTCGATTTGAGCGATTTCTACACTGCAGGGTTGCAAGTGCAGTATTTCCGCTTCAACCGCACTTCGTTCCGAGAACTCTATCCAGAGTTAAGAGGGGGCAGGGGGGGGCAGCTCCGCTCCTGTTCTAGGAATCCATATCCATCGATGCAGGTGCCAAATCAGGGACACAATTGGTCAAATTTAAACAACTGATAAAAAACTGAACTACATTAGCCGAACGCTTACGGCTTCCCCCATGATGCTCCCCCCCCCCCCCCCCACACCGAGTGGTCTAACGAAAAGCATTAGAGGAGAAAGTAATTTTTTTAAAAAAGAAGAAAATGTTTCTTCAAAAGGACATAAAGGAGACAAATGCAAAAGCTAATCAGTTGGCAGATGAGGCTGAAAAAACTACGGACATTAACTTGTTTATGCAATTACATTACATGAACTAAGAAAAACACTAAGTGAAAAAGAAATTGAAATAAGTTCTTTGGATGTAAAATTATCAGAGAAATGTTTGAAATTAAAAGATATGCACAGGGTGTCCGCGCACCTGGAAAGTCAGGGAAAGTCATGGATTTCATATATGATCGAAATTGGTCATGGAAAGTCATGGATTTCAGCGAAGAATGTCCAAAAGTCATGGAAACTGACTGTTTATCATGGATTTTAGCGCTCAGGATCGGTGGTTATTTCTCCCGATCTCGGAAGAACAAAAAAACATCCATCGTCATTCTGCTTCGTTAATGCAAGGTTCCCGCGACTTTGAAAAGTCCTTGAATTTCATTTGGTCTTTCAAGAGATCTGGAAAGTCCTTGAAAATTTTAAAATGTCCTTGAAAACTCCAAAAGTATTATTTTTCGTAGAAAACGTGCCGAAAAATCTTCGAAATTGTGTCCATCGAAAAATCGGCAATCGTCGGGATTTCGAAATCGGGAACCGTTTTTTCAAGACGAAAATTTAAAAAAAAAAAAAATACCCCGAGAAGTTTTATTTTTGCGCATAATCGGCAATCGTTAAAAATTCGCGGTTAGGCGCCGCTTTTTCGTTTCGCTTTACTTTTAAAACAATTTAGAAATCGAATAATCAGGATTAGATTTTTATACAAAAGAATATCTTTAACAAGTTAAACATGAGCTTTTCTGAAAAATACGTTTTTGCTGGTATCTTAATGATTTTCTTTCAACAAATTTTAGATTTGTTTTTTGGATTAAAATTATTTTTTGAATTTTTCGTTTCCATGATCATTTTTTTTAGAAATACCAGGGACAGAAATACGTGTGTAATGGGTTTTGTACAACTTATTTTTTATTTATTTATTTTTTGGTTGACATTCTAACATTGAGCACGTGCTTCGCCGAAAATGGCGTGCCATTGTCAAGTCTTCAATCCTTTTGCATCCTGTAAATTCTTCAATTATTTTGATATTCTGAAGCTATTTTTATGTTGTGTTACGTTAAATATACTCATTGTTCATTTTATTTTAATAATTTATTTATTTTTGAACTCAAATTTTAGCTCTTCCAATTTATTGGTTTCTAATAGTTTTTAAGAAAACACCGAACTTTTAAGACAAAGTTGTTTATTTGTTTATTTAATTACAATTAAAGTCATTTGTTCATTTAATTATAAAATACAGGCACGTTTTTCCTCGAGTTCGAAAAAATCGAGTAAAAGCTGTAATTTCAAAAGAAAAAAAAAATCACCATTTTTTCTTGGAGGGGAAGAGAAAAGAATAGGGGGGGGAATAGAATACATTTTGCGTGCACAGACTGGCAAAATAGGGTGATCACATTATATCCTGGTCTTATTCTGAAATTATAAATTTTCTTCATTGAAAAAAAAAAGATTTGTTGTCTGATTATTTTTATGCTTGAACAAATAGAAAATGTTGGTGTTTACCATTTTTACCATTCCTTTGAATTTACACTTGAATAAGCCAAAGAATTGCTTCCAATCTACCTTTCCCTAAAATTTTATTTTTCATATTGATGAAAAATATTTCAAGATTTTTAGGTTTTTCATATTAAATCTGTAAAGAATCTGTACGTCTGAATCAACGTTAAAACCCGTGAGCGGCGAATTTTCCGAAACTGTGCATGTGCGCGGACTTTGTCCCCTGACTGACTATAGAGCATGTGACGCATTTATTCAATTTGAATTTCACACTTTCATACTTCTGCTTTGGAGGATAATAAGTTGTTTTGACTTTTAAATGTTGCTAAATCCTTGTACTCATTTTTTTGTATCAATAAATTGTTGCACTTGATCTGTTTCAGATATATTTAGTTAAGTTCTTTTTTTAGCTTTGGTTAAATTTATTTGCATAGCCAAAAAAAAAAAAAGAATAGTTTCGAAAAGCAAAGGTACACTGTCTTACACCTTATATTGATATTTATGCTCTATTATGATGTCAGCGTCAAATGAAATAGTTAAAATTGTAAGTCATGGAAAATTGTTCGCAAAAGTCATGGAAAGTCAGGGAAAGTCATGGATTTGAAAAGTCCAGGTCGAGCAGATTTTCAGTTTCAGATTTTTCTTTCTGTTTTGTTATTGCGGGAAACTTTTAGGATTTTTTTTTGTTTTGGATGTAAAATTATCAGAGAAATGTTTGGAATTAAAACATATGTAATGGGATTTTCAGTTTCAGATTTTTCTTTCTGTTTTGTTATTGCGGGAAACTTTTAGGATTTTTTTTTTTGTTATATTTTTAATCTATCTTTTATGTGAAAAAAAAAAAAAAGAAACATTTGGAAATGTTGAAAGTATAGGCCAATTTGTTATTAATTATTTTGAGGTCCTTATTTTTTGAATTTTTTAGTCCTTGAAAGTCCTTAAAAGTCCTTGAATTTTTTTTTAAAAAGTATGTACGAACCCTGAAATCCAGTTTTGGTCGGATTTTTATCAAACTTGGTACAGAGGTTCCTTGATGCACTAGAATTCACATAGATGGGGTTTAAAATTTTAAAAAATCCAAAAAGCTCAAAATTCAATTTTTTTTTAATCTCAAAATTGCCATTTTCTTTCAATTTTGAATAGATAGTTATTAGCTAAACCTTTAAGCATACAAATTGATAAAATTTAACACATTTAAATATTGGTATTTTCCAACAATGATTACGATTAACAATGAATTATTATCAATTAAAGGCTCACCTATTTCATTTTAGCATGAAATAAGTTAAAAACAATTATATTTAACACCCGAGCAACGCCGGATACTGAGCTATTATTTTACAAAAATCCCCAACAATACAAAGAAGGAAAAGGAAATTGATTGAAATAATTATTGCTTTTTTTAGTCTTTTAAAAAAGTGAAACTCATATGTATTTTTAACTTCTATTACTTAATAAATTGCCCTGAAAGAAAGATGCTTATTTCTGAACCTAGTATTAACCAAGACTAAATGTTATAACACTAAATATCATAACTAAACGGATCAGTACCAATATCTTTACTTATTAGTCAAAAGAGTTGTAATGTTTAGTTTGTGATTGAAAGAAATGTTTTCAATTTGCCATAAATTTCGAAACAATCCACTTCACCGACATGGGTTTTTTCAACCGGGCCCACCTAAAAAAACCCAGATGTGTATTTTCCGGCTGGACCCACTTTAGCGAACCGTGTATGTAGTATTGGAAAACTTCATGTATTGATAAATGAAGCTTATTAATACGTAACTTCATGTATTAATAAGTGAAGCTTTATCTTTTAGTTTTAGAAAAATGGAGGGCCATCAGTGTTATTAAACAGTTTTTTATGTATTCTTTTTTAACGCTATATTTCTCTTAACTTATGCAGAGTTATTCAAGTTATGGAACAACGGCTGTGAAAACAGAGCCTGTCTCAGCAACCCCTGCTGCCAGGTATGATTATTCTTCGAGCCAGACGCCTAGCTACACATCCACTTATGGACAGAGCACCCAGCCTGCTGTTCCAGGTAACCAATAAATCTTTTTAAATAACTATTAAGATTTGTATAAATTTATAACTTAAATATTATTTTAAATTCTACGTGTTAGTTTTCACCATGTTACGAGAAGGTCGCTTTTTTTTGTAAACCTATTTCGTATGCTTTTGAAAAGTATCTAGTCGCAATTTAGGTGAATTTTTCCCAATTTGCAATGCAAATGTAAAAATACTAATATTATACAATAATATATGTATAAAAATAATATATAAATTGTTTTTTAAGTAAGAAATACTGTTGATCTCTGCTGAATAACTCAACAATTTTGCCAAAGCTTTGTAATGAAATCTCAATCTTCTGCAGCTTACCAGAGTGGTGCAACACAAGCCTACGGCTACCAGCAAGCTGCCGCCCCCGCCCCCACATCCCAGACTTGGCCCGCCGCCCAGCCTGCAACGGCGGCTGCCACGACAACAGACCAACAACAACAATGGTCTGCGTACTACCAGCAACAGGCACAGGCCTCGCAGTACTACAGTCAGTACTATGGACAACAGGCGGCATCCGCCTACGGCTCGACCTATGCCGCCAAGTAGTCGGGCGACTACCGAACAGTCGAGAGACCGACTGCATTGTTGCAGGACGACTCCATTTTTAAATCATCGTGTGAGGGCTTTAGTCGGAGGTCGCCATCGATCGGGAAATCGCCCTCCGAGCCCACTCTCGTCTCTACATAGTTTATCATTTACTACCTTACATTTGTCCTCATTGTCATGTACGTTTTTTGGACAATTATAAATAATTTTTTTAAATATGTTGTCTGTTTGGAGATGCGTCAGTGGACATATATTTATATATATGCAAGGAGTATGGAACTGAAGTGGATTTTTTTTTTTCTTTTCAAGATAGTTTTTAGAAGTAATTTTGTATAAATGATATGACCACTGCACTTTGAGAAATTTTTTAAAACTGTCATCTATTTTTGTTATGTTGATTAGCTTCACGTGTTCAAGTGTTCTGTTCATTGTTGTTTCTATATCGGATTTGCAACATTATCATTAGATTTGGTGGGCTTGTGAATCATAATTTGAATTTAATAAAATGTGTGATAAAGTGACTATGGAAGTGGACACAATCAAATGTACATTGAAGATATCATTTCCTACATTTTAAAAATCTTTTTTGACTTGAATTTCTAAGTCATAATGAGCTGGAGCAACAATTTTTTCTTTCCTCAACGTTAAAGATTTTTCTTTAATGTTCTTGAACTAATTTTGATGTTTTCATATTTTTCACAATTTTTATGATTTGCTCTAAAAATATTTGCTTAGAAAAAATACTGAAGACTTTTTTTTTCTTCGGTGACTAAAATTTAAAATTTTTAGTGAAAGGAGCTCTCCCCTTCTAACTTTTTTTTATAAAGAGTAAAATTTTTAAGTTTGGAAAGAAAAATATTACTGGACCACTTTTTTACACAACGGGTTTTAAGAGCGCAAACCGACATTTCCATGATTTTCTTTTTATTTT
>JAXGGA010025602.1:0-10407 GCA_038373865.1 Uloborus plumipes
TACACTGGTTTTAATATACGTTACAAAAATTGATACGATTCATTTTTGCTAATGTTTCAAATGCCCAACTTCTTTCCTAATACAGCTTGTAACGATTGAAGGGGCAGGTGGATAAAGGTGATATGTGACATTTGAATTTCGCGGATTTACACAAATTCAAATTAGTGTGTGCTCAATTGTGTCAATTCTAAAACACAATTGAATGGGCAAGTGAATAAAGGTGATATGTGACAATGTTTTAAATTTCTAGAAAGCTTTCAAAAAAAAAAAAAAAAAAAAAAAACCTTTTCACCTTCATCCATGGTATGTTTTTCCAAAATTGTCACGTATCTTCTTTATCCACTTGCCCCTTCAATTAAGTACTGGCCCCTCATTCCGAAGTTTTCTAAGGGGGGGGTGACCTCTCTGACCCCTAAATGACGGGTCTGATCGAGTGTCTTTCTTTCATCACACCAGTGAACTTTTCGTGTCGAAAACTGATTAAATTCTAACTACATAGTATGGCGGGGATCTGGGTATGTGCCCAGAGTACCCGTTGGGGAAAAAGAGGCCTGATGATAGGTCATGGTTAACCTAATCAAAAACTAAGGGATTGGCTCTTAGGGGGACCCGGCCTATGGAGGGAGGGGGCCCGATGGCCAAACTGACAAGGGAGCAAGCCGTAGCTCTCGGCTGCCTTGGGTTATAATATCTTTTGCCCTTTTTTTTTTCAACCTGTTTCAGATGTACCTTAAATACCACATCTAGCGATTTAAAAGTGACAGTTACTCCTGACCTTCCTGCATTTACCCGAATTCTTTCAGTTTACGCGTCAGAGCGTGTCATTTGAGCAAACAATCGAAATACCCTCCGCTCTGAGGAACATCATTATCGTTATGGTCTAGTGATGTTGCGTGAAATTCACGTATGAAGTCGACTGACAAATCGGATCCGGAGCGCTCGTTTGCCATTTCTGACCACAGGATTATTTTTTTCTTTTTGCTCAAAAAAGTTTGTTAGTTTTGCGTTTGTAGTCCATTTGAACGCAGCAGAAAAGAGTTTTATTATTACGCTTCATCATATGTTAAGTACACTAAATGAATCCTATTTATTAGAAATAAAAAAACAAAAAAAAAAAAAACTTACAAAAAAAGTAGACATTCGTGAACGGACCTAAGAAAAAATTTGATGTGATCACCAGGGCCGGCCTTAGTAAATTAGGGGCCCGATTAGGGATTCTAACTTGGGGCCCCTTTAAAGAATGCAGTGTTGAATATAATGTTGCTTTAATTTTGCAAGGGGCGAATATGACCAAGTTACAGAGTCCCATCTCTCCCAGGGGCGGATACAAGGGAGGGGCGGTCGCCTCTCCATTGGAAAACTTTTTACCGGTAGTTTTTCGATATTGAAGTTCTAAAAATGCAATTTTATACTAGTTTTAATGAAGTTGGGAGAAGGAATTTTGAGACTCTCCCACGGAAGTATTTCGAAATTGAAGTTCGAAACTTTTTTCGATCAATATTTGCAAATCAGTATGGATAATAAAAAGCACCAAAGATCAATCGCCCCTCCCTTGAAAACTTTCTGGATCCGCCCTTGATCTCTCCACACCCCTCCAGCTTTTTTTTGCTATTAAAAATTACAATAGACGAAAGCACCAGGGCCGGCTTCAACTTTCTTTCGAGATGAGGCAATAAGGATTTGAAACAGTCACCTTATTCATCTTTCTTCAAGTTTAATTATAAGTTTTATGTTTTTTAAAGACAGGAAAAGAAACGTAATGAAACGTAACATACAGAGAGTTAAGTTTACCTATTTTTCAATCAAATAGCCTGTTTCTTTTTTCTTTAAAACACATATTCCTGTTTTATATGCTGTCTTGACTTTTAGTAAAATTGTGAAGTTTGATCACATATACCTGACACCTGAGCCGTACTATCTTTAATTGTGCTGCATTTTCAGATACAATGAAAATCGTCCTATACTATTTCATCCAAATGGACTATAAGCACCTTTAATATTTTCATGGAGACATCCATTCAGCTGTAAATAATCGCTTTTCAAAGGTACTAATTGAAATCATTCACAAAATAAATGAAAGTTGTGTATCTTCTTTTTTACACTAACAGCACTACCCGCAACATCAAAAATGTATTCACCTTAAAAATCATTATTTCTGGAGTAGTTTATCTCGCTGAACACGAAAATCACCATAAGAAATTGAAATTAGCTGTTTTCAAGATACCGAGCCAATAAGGTATTGAAATCTCACTAATGTTTTATATTCTCTGGCAGACAGAAGAAATTAACTGCCTTTAAGCTTCCACCCTTGGTTGCGACAGAAAATCTCACCACTGAAAACACACTGGGACTTCAAGAAATTTAAATTCCATGGCGAGAAATGCTGAAAATAAGTCTCCAGCAAATCCACCCATTTCAACTTCCACCCATGCTCATTCTGTTGGGTATAATGAAGAACTTTGTAAAAGCTATGAGAAAAAATGGTTTTACAATTCTTTCGAGGGTAATTCCTAAGATATATTTAAGCAAAGGTTTAGGAAAGAATTTTTAACAGCTTTTCAAGTACGCAGTTATGGTTATACAGTGTATGGTTGGCAGTATAGGTTTCTATTTTTGCTAAACCTTGGAAGTCTTTAAGGGTGTGTTGCAAGTATTTTTAAGCAACAGAGAAGGCGAGAATTAAACACAGTTTGTCAAATCAGTCCTACGGAAGTTCTGTGACCATTAATGCAATATCTGTCTCTTAAACGCCATTTTCTCCCGGATTTTTTTGCCTAAAAACTGGATGTGGACATATGAGCGACGCGCACGGGGAAAAGTTTCGCTAAGATATCTGCAATGAAATGCAGATATTATGGTCATTGAGCTGAGTTAATGCTCACCAAATACTGCTGAACTACAAGAGATGAACCTTTTTTGACGTACAACAAGCAATCGTTAATGAAGCGTTGTTACAGCGTTATAGGATAAAAATAGCAGCTGGTTTCTGAAAAATAAAAGTTGTTTAATGAAACGGGACCTACCATTTAATCACATTTGTTGCACGGTATATACATTTTTCTTTTCAAATTTACCTTAAAATCAATAGGTGGTTATTGTGAATCTTCCTATAGTTGGGTTTACAACGTCTTAAAACAAGAGATAATAAAAAACAAATAATTTATATATTCGTTTTTCTGTACCCAAAATTAGTAAGAATTAACTATTGAGAACCAGAATATAGCCTTTTTTTTTTTTTTTTAATTATTTAGTGCAATCAATGTTCACCGATGTTCAATCATCAGACTTGAAAAAAAAAAAAAAAAAAAAAACTCTATTCCTTAACAGTTATTTGGTTATACTCGTAATTTAGATATTACAGCTAACAAATTATATAAAATGATTGCAATTAAGGTATTTGTATGCAGGTAGGTGATCATAGCTAAGATTTTGGAGGATGTTTTAAATAGTTGTAGGTTATGTCAGGGAACTGAAGTTTCATGAGAAATATTGCGACATTTCAGTTAGTTGGAAAATTTTCAACGTTTTTGAGTTACATCTAACTATTTTTATAAAGCTCTAAAATTTTACCAGTCATTTTATACGCACCCAAAAACACTTTTTAAATGATGGGAGTCGGAAGATTTGAAAGTTACTTTTTATGACACATTCCTCTGGTCCCCCTAAACTATGGGCTGACTCTTCTTTTGTTCTTTTGTTGTATATATATATACAGGGTGACAAGAAATAACTTGGACACACATCGTACGGTATAACTTTGTAGCTAATGAAAATAATGCGACCAAACTTCAAAATAAGTATGAATACATTATTTTGTCTAATATATTTAAACGTTTTCAAATTGGCTACCGTTAGTATTAATACAGAGCTTTAGACGTGTCACAAAATTTTCGGCTACGGGCCGCAACTCACTCATTGATATTTTATCCCTTTCTTTCCCGAAGAATGGTTGTAGAGATGCCAAAGTTTTATCAGGTTTAGTATACACCCTTGTTTCCAAGATGGACCAAACAGAATAATACATTGGGTTCAAATCTGGGGAATACGGGGGGCCATTCTTCAGCTCCAATGAAGTTTGGAAAATGTGTCTTGCATCAATCTTGAGTGTCTTTTGTGAAAAATCCTGTTGGAAGGTCCATCTTTGGTTTTCAAAGAACTTTTGCGAACAAGGTAAGACAACATCATCCAAAATGAGTTTGCGGTATGTTTGCTGATTATATTTTATCCCTTGATCAACAAAAACAAGTGGTGTTTCCCCACTATAGCACATATCCCACCCCAAACCATTGCAGATAGGGGTAGTTGACGCCGCCAACAATTAAAAAAGTTCCAGGTGCTTCTGCTGACCAAACTATCATTATGGCTATTTTGAGTTTGTTCAATTGAGAACAGTTTTTCATTTGTGAAGAGCAATGTTTTCCATCGATCATCTGCGGCCCGCTTAACAGTTCTTTCCTCTTTTGAAGTCTTATGCGTTTGTTCTTTGCTGCTAGCTTTCAAGAGTCTTCCATTTTGTAATGGAGAAGACCAAGCTCAACAATTACCATCAAACGAGTGGTTTCTATACTGATTTTCACCCGTCTAGCAACCCTTCTCATTGTAATCCTAGGATTTCGTTAAACTCTCTTTTTGACCACTTTCTGGTCGCTAGATGTGTTAACTGTGCATTTTCTTCTTCTTCCTGACCTGTCACCATCATGTTTGAGTTTTTTTAACCTTTTAATTGTGCAGGAAATCGTGTATTTAGCCACTTTCAATCGTTAAATAATTTCACATTTTTTCGTTTCTTGCTTATGCAATTCAAGTATGGCAGATACTTTGCGAACAATAATGGTTATCCCAACTAACTCACTTACACCTATATTTAGTAGCTTTCTAGGATCGATTCCCTATCACAATATCGTTAAAAATTCAGTGGTATTTACAGATATTTTGAAAGATAGGTCTGAAACTTCGTCCAAGTTATTTCTTGTCACCCTGTATATATATATATATATATATATATATATATATATATATATATATATATATATATATATATATATATATATATATATATATATATATATATATATATATATATATATATACTAGTTGACCCGGCAAACGTTGTTTTGCCATATAAATAATTTCCTAGTAATTTTTAGTGTAGACAAAAAATAGCTTACTTATTGTAAGTATGTATGTATGTATGGTAGAATGTGTATATTGTATGGATGTAAGAATGTGGTATATGCGTGAAATAAGCATGGAGCGCTGTGAACGATGAGGGAATATAAAAATAACAAAAGGCAAACATTATTTTTAAGTTATTATAATTTATTCCTTGAAATTATATATCATTAATTAAACAATTACGACAGTAACACTATTAAACAATATCAATCTCTTAATGCGTGAACAATATTTTTTGTTAGTCCATCTTTAGCTAACACAAACAAACTGGATGGTTTACCCACTCGAGAGCATGCCACGTAT
Source organism: Uloborus plumipes (assembly GCA_038373865.1). Taxonomy (NCBI): domain Eukaryota; kingdom Metazoa; phylum Arthropoda; class Arachnida; order Araneae; family Uloboridae; genus Uloborus; species Uloborus plumipes. The sequence continues at coordinate 5,479 of JAXGGA010025602.1, forward strand.
AATTGTCCGTGTGAAAAACATGGTATTCTCAAATCTAAGCCACAAACAGACATCGTTTGACCTTGGGATCAATTTAAAATCCTGGCTTCGATCACGTTTTTCATTAATTTTTGAATGACTAATCGCGTACCGTTGCACAGCCGGGGCGGGTTCAAATTACGAAGCAAGATAATTGGAGATCCAACCTTTATTTTTTAAAAAATTTGTGTCACTTTAATGGTCGTTCATACCCCCCCCCCCTCTAGCAGTGAAAAAAAAACTTTACACAGCAGATTTTGCCTAATAACTCAACACTCATGGTGTTTGATACATTTTATTTGTTTGTAATGATGTTTTTTGGTCACAACCAATATGAAAATCACAAAAAAATAGTTATTTTAATTTTTAACATATATTTATCTTCTTCAGAATTTTTGACTTTTAATTTTATATTGAATTTGACGTAAATGCAAGGTATAAAATACAGAATTTTATAAAGGTACAAAAATTAACATAATATAATTGATAGTGTATATAATTTTTGAAAAAATAATATAAGTGCCGCAAATCAAAAACCATTTATTGCCACAATCGATTCAAAGCCCCCAAAAATGGCGCAAACGTCCATAAGAAAATTCTACAGCATCGAAGGACCCCATTGCCAATTTTAACAAAGATCCGACCAAAACTCATTTTGTAGTACGAAAAAATATGGGGTAGATCCCCATGAGGGGATGTACCTGCATAAGGACATTACAATCATTAAAATCATTCAAAAAAAAAAAAAAAAAAACATGCAGCTGTTCGAAAAAATCCTTGCGGGCCTGGGTTCGATCTCATTCCATCAGGAACTTCAACCTGACGCGCATAACCACTTGACCATCGGGTCGCTCATTGAAGTAAGGATTTACGATAACACATATTGTTTTAAACGACATGAAATGTTAGTTTTTCGATCATAACTTTTTTTCTAGTGAACAAATATCGTCATATGAGTACATGGTACCTAAGTTACACCATCTCCTATCGATTAAAAAAAAAAAATCGTCCAAATCGGTTCAGTAGATCAGATGTTATGTGCGAACAAAAAAAATTAGGGGTGGGCTACCCGGCTACCCCTAACATTTAGGGGGATGAAAAATAGATGTTGACCGATTTTCATAGATACTGGATAAGCACAAAAAATTTCATCAAAATCGGTCAAGCCGTTTCGGAGGAGTATGTCAACGAAAACTGTGACACGAGAATTTTATATATTACTAGTTGACCCGGCAAACGTTGTTTTGCCATATAAATAATTTCCTAGTAATTTCTAGTGTTGACAAAAAATAGCTTACGTATTGTAAGTATGTATGTATGTATGGTAGAATGTGTATATTGTATATTGTATGTATGTAAGAATGTGGTATATGCGTGAAATAAGCATGGAGCGCTGTGAACGATGCGAGAATATAAAAATAACAAAAGGCAAACATTATTTTTAAGTTATTATAATTTATTCCTTAAAATTATATATCATTAATTAAATAATTACAACAGTAACACTATTAAACAATATCAATCTCTTAATGCTATAGCGTGAAAAATATTTTTTGTTAGTCCATCTTTAGCTAACACAAACAAACTGGATGGTTTACCCACTCGAGAGCATGCAACGTATAATTGTCCGTGTGAAAAACATGGTGTTCTCAAATCTAAGCCACAAACAGACATCGTTTGACCTTGGGATTTGTTGATAGTCATTGCAAATGCCAATCTAATCGGAAACTGAATACGTTTGAATTGAATTGGCACATCTGTAGGTATAATAGGAATCCGTGGTATGAGTATATTTTCACCTCTGAACTTGCCAGTTAAAACCCTGGCTTCGATCACGTTTTTCATTAATGTTTGAATGACTAATCGCGTACCGTTGCACAGTTCAAATTACGAAGCAAGATAATTGGAGATCCCACCTTTATTTTTTAAAAAAGTGTGTCACTTTAATGGTCGTTCATACCCCCCCCCCCTCTAGCAGTGAAAAAAAAACTTTATACAGCAGATTTTGCCTAATAACTCAACACTCATGGTGTTTGATACATTTTATTTGTTTGTAATGATGTTTTTTGGTCACAACCAATATGAAAATCACAAAAATAGTTACTTTAATTTTTAACATATATTTATCTTCTTCAGAATTTTTGACTTTTAATTTTACCTTGAATTTGACGTAAATGCAAGATATAAAATACAGAATTTTATAAAGGTACAAAAATTAACATAATATAATTGATAGTGTATATAATTTTTGAAAAAATAATATAAGTGCCGCAAATCAAAAACCATTTATTGCCACAATCGATTCAAAGCCCCCAAAAATGGCACAAACGTCCATAAGAAAATTCTACAGCATCGAAGGACCCCATTGCCAATTTTAACAAAGATCCGACCAAAACTGTCATTTTGTACTATAAAAAAATATGGGGTAGATCCCCATGAGGGGTTGTACCTGCATAAGGACATTACAATCATTAAAATCATACAAAAAAAAAAAAAAAAAAAAAAAAACCATGCAGCTGTTGAAAAAACCCTTGCGGACCTGGATTCGATCTCATTCCATCAGGAACTTCAACCTGACGCGCCTAACCACTTGACCATCGGGTCGCTCATTGAAGTAAGGATTTACGATAACACATATTGTTTTAGTTCAGTAGATCAGATGTTATGTGCGAACAAAAAAAATTTAGGAGTGGACTACCCCTAACATTTAGGGGGATGAAAAATAGATGTTGGCCGATTCTCATAGATACTGGATAAGCACAAAAAATTTCATCAAAATCGGTCAAACCGTTTCGGAGGAGTATGGCAACGAAAACTGTGACACGAGAATTTTATATATTACTAGTTGACCCGGCAAACGTTGTTTTGCCATATAAATAATTTCCTAGTAATTTCTAGTGTAGACAAAAAATAGCTTACTTATTGTAAGTATGTATGTATGTATGGTAGAATGTGTATATTGTATGTATGTAAGAATGTGGTATATGCGTGAAATAAGCATGGAGCGCTGTGAACGATGAGGGAATATAAAAATAACAAAAGGCAAACATTATTTTTAAGTAATTATAATTTATTCCTTAAAATTATATATCATTAATTAAACTATTACAACAGTAACGCTATTAAACAATATCAATCTCTTAATGCTATAGCGTGAACAATATTTTTTGTTAGTCCATATTTAGCTAACACAAACAAACTGGATGGTTTACCCACTCGAGAGCATGCCACGTATAATTGTCCGTGTGAAAAACATGGTGTTCTCAAATCTAAGCCACAAACAGACATCGTTTGACCTTGGGATTTGTTGATAGTCATTGCAAATGCCAATCTAATCGGAAACTGAATTCGTTTGAAATGAATTGGCACATCTGTAGGTATAATAGGAATCCGCGGTATGAGTATATTTTCACCTCTGAACTTGCCATTTAAAATCCTGGCTTCGATCACGTTTTTCATTAATTTTTGAATGACTAATCGCGTACCGTTGCGCAGCCGGGGCGGATTCAAATTACGAAGCAAGATAATTGGAAATCCAACCTTTATTTTTTTAAAATTTGTGTCACTTTAAGAGTCGTTCATACCCCCCCCCCCCTCTCGCAGTGCAAAAAAACTTTACACAGCAGATTTTGCCTAATAACTCAACACTCATGGTGTTTGATACATTTTATTTGATTGTAATAATGTTTTTTGGTTACAACCAATATGAAAATCACAAAAATAGTTACTTTTATTTTTAACATATATTTATCTTCAGAAATTTTGACTTTTAATTTTACCTTGAATTTGACGTAAATGCAAGGTATAAAATACAGAATTTTATAAAGGTACAAAAATTAACATAATATAATTGATAGTGTATATAATTTTTTAAAAAATAATATAAGTGCCGCAAATCAAAAACCATTTATTGCCACAATCGATTCAAAGTCCCCAAAAATGGCGCAAACGTCCATAAGAAAATTCTACAGCATCGAAGGACCCCATTGCCAATTTTAACAAAGATCCGACCAAAACTGTCATTTTGTACTATAAAAAAATATGGGGTAGATCCCCATGAGGGGATGTACCTGCATAAGGACATTACAATCTAAAAATCACTCAAAAAAAAAAAAAAAAAAAAAAAAAAACATGCAGCTGTTCGAAAAAATCCTTGCGGGCCTGGATTCGATCTCATTCCATCAGGAATTTAAACCTGACGCGCATAGCCACTTGACCATCGGGTCGCTCATTGAAGTAAGGATTTACGATAACACATATTGTTTTAAATGACATGAAATGTTTTAAAAAATTTAGGGGTGGACTACCCCTAACATTTAGGGGGATGAAAAATAGATGTTGGCCGATTCTCATAGATACTGGATAAGCACAAAAAATTTCATCAAAATCGGTCAAGCCGTTTCGGAGGAGTATGGCAACGAAAACTGTGACACGAGAATTTTATATATTAGATGTATATATATATATATATATATATATATATATATATATATATATATATATATATATATATATATATATATATATATTATATATATATATATATATATATATATATATATATATATATATATATATATATATATATATATATATATCAGGCACGTATGCAGGAATATTCTCCTGCATATATGTATATAATTCATATATCTCATTTCCATATTGGATGCAGTTTCAACTTAATCCTACGGAAAAGCGGGATACAAAAAAAAAAAAAAAAAAAAAAAAACCTAAAACAGTTAAAAATTTCTGTATTTGATTTTAAAGAAAACACGACAATGGAGATAGCAAACTGTAAGCATTCAACAGTACTGTACAAAAGACGTCTAGACCGTAGAAACACCACAGACTCTACAGGCACAGTTCTGCGCATGACGCAGTCAAGTTTCGGCGGAGAACAGAAGAAACCGC
>JAXGGA010025603.1:0-10407 GCA_038373865.1 Uloborus plumipes
TTCTTCAGGTTCAAAACCTAATCGACGTGTTTGCTGAAACGAATTTTTCTGAAATTTGCAATCTTAACAGCAGTTCTTCACAAGAACTAGTTGGGAAACTTTCTTTGACCAAATCAAATCGAAGATATGTTTTTAAAAAAGTTAACTCTTTTTTTTACAGCTTAATTTTGTTTTAAAAATTGGTGGGGTCAGTGGCGTATCCAGGGGGGTGTGCCAAGGGACCAATGCACCCCCCGAGATTTTGTAAGACTATAAAAAATGGTGGCACCGAATTTTGAAAAAACATGTAACCTTCATGTAAATATGCTTCAGGTTTTTTTAATGAAAAATACTTTATTGACACTGAAATATTGTCATATTATTTTCTGTTTTCGACGACAAGAAGCAAAACTAATTGTTATTCTGTAATTGTGGAAATATAAGTGGAAAATGAGCGATGTACCCGGGCCTTATTGTTCTTGCGTGATATTCTTTTTTGTGGGGAAAAAAAAAAAAAAAACTTTGAGCAACGTTTAATAGAAAAAATTAAATCGAAATACTGCGTTTTTAAAGTTTCACCATATTTCTTAATTTTTTTACTTTCTCATCACTGTCGATGTTCGATGTGCACCCCCTAAAATCAATTCCTGGATACGCCACTGGGTGGGGTACTCTTTTACAAATCGTAACATATTATTCACTATCAAACCTATTTGTAGACGCATTCATTCAGTAATCTTAACAATATTTTGACTTGGCATGTACGTCGAAAACATTCTATAACATTATAATGGGTAGCAGTTTTAATAAAATATTGTTCTGTTTTGAAAAAAAAATTAAATTTTGTTTTAGCTTTGAAACTGAAGATCCTTGAAAAATTAGATGTTAATTTATTGAACTTGGTTTGCTGTCAGGGTAGTATATGCAAGAAAAATATTTATAAAGCTAAAATCACCTCTGATTTTCAAAATTACACCAAAAATTATTTTCGTTACACTTTTTGCAGGAATCTCTTTTTTTTTTCTTTCAATTTCATTTACAGTGAGGCGTTCTCTTTTAGGTTTTTTAATCTTGTCTCTAAAATCATAAAAATTCAAATATATCCATATGAACACTCAGAAAATACCAAGCCATTTAAACAATTGCTTTTTCCTGAATTCCTTACTTACATTTTCAGCCACCTAAGGGTGAAAAAGTTCTCTCTAGCGCGAGTTGATGGTAATTACTTTAAAATATGAAGAAACTTATGAATAATTGGAAAAGTAAGCCTTATTGCACTAAAAAGGAAAATCAATGGGATAATTTAGATTTTTATGCTGTTTTCCACGTCTATTTTTGGCTGTTCGCAGACCATATAATAGTTTCCAATAAGAGATCGTAAATTTTCTATCGTTCAGAATACATATTCTTTGAACTTCTTGAGCATGAAAGTGTTTGTTAGTGCTTTTTTCGTTTCTTTTCTTTTTTTATTCAATTTCAGTTCTCAGTCACCAACAAAAACACCAAAATCCATTACATTTCAAAGGGCCGTATTTAACATTCTTATAAGTGTCATTTTTTTTTTCATTCAAGCGTTATCACTTTCAGAACATCTTCTTAAAAAAAAACATCATTTGCCACATTACTCTTGATTTTTATTGTTGCCCAACCTACTGCCCGCGGGTTATATGTGACCAGCGAAGATAATCCGCGTGGCCAGTTGTTACGTTCAATGTTACGAGTCGAAATACATATCCTCGTACCAACCAACTACCGAATTCGTTATTAAGAATTACTGTTGCAAGTATGAGCTAAATGGTCAGAAATTGAGGCAGTGAGATGTAAAGGCAGTGAGATGTAAACAGACTTTTTAAAGGCTTGTGTAAATACGTGCAAAATTCAAACCTTATGTTGAGCTTTAATTGAAATGTTTCTCGAAATCATTACTCTAATGTTTGCTGTCTTACTAACAACAGTTTTGCATTCGATGTATTGACGCAGTAAGCTTTCCCCCCGCCCACTGCATTCACTGAAATGAAACCAAAATAATTACATCGGGGTTGTTGAAAGTTTTTGTCACTAACTGTTGAGCTTTTAATGGAGAAGAGGGAGGGGGAAAACAACGCTAATGGTGTCAAACTCGGTTGTGTCCATATCAACTGAGGCATTCAAAACATGAAACAAGATTCTGCTAGAAATTGAGATATCTTAACTTGGCGAGTTGAATAATAATGATAAAAAAATGTGTGTTTTTGTTTGCTAATGCTTGTTAGACAAATCCACTTTGTGTAATGGATCATTCAGCTTTTATAATAACTTATTTAGCAAAATTGTGATAGATCTTACATCTCAACAAGCGATGTAGTAGCGCGTCTTGCTAGATCGGAATTCATTTTCTGTTTAAGTAAACTTGGCTGTGGTTTATTGTAGTGTAGGGCTATTAGGGATGCAACGTTTTCGAAAGTGGGTGTCAGCATCGCTTAATGTCTTTGTAAAATCGATGTTTTGCTTTTGAGGTTTTTTTTTTTTTGAATCAATGTTTTTATGTTTGAATTTGAGAAATATTACAATGGAAGTGATCAATGAAATAAGCATGTTTTAATGATAACTATTCTTCATTTGTAATTTTCTTTTACTTTTAGCTTTTTATCTGTGTTAATTAAAATTGTTTTTAAAATAATTTGATTCTATGTGTACTCAGGCTTATCTTAGTATCTTAGTCTACTGTAACAAAAATCAATAGAATATAGAAGTTAAATCAAATTTGACTGATCATATAGATTCTCAAGAAGTGTGTGGTAAAATCCTAACCGAAACAAAAACCTTGTAAGGGTCCTATAAAATGCTATTAGTAATTTTTTTTCTATGCATACATTTTTTGCAATTGATAAAGCATGAAATTCGTTTTAATTTATTATTTTCTTGCTTTTTTTAAGATATCAATCCTTACAAAGAAATATTCACTTCAAATTTCATAAGCGTGCTGGTCTGACACAGTACTAACTTAAATAATTTATGTCGTAGGTTTACAATTGGTGTTTCATTAAGAGGAAGATATTATTGAAATTGATTGATAACCGTAATGATCCCATTCATTATTATTTTCCTTTTTTTAACGAATGATTTATTCATTGATAATTATAAAACCCAACTGAGCTGTTCTTGATAAAGAAACAAGATACACATGTATTTTAAAAGAAAGAAACAAACTATGGGTAGTCTTGAAAAACACTTGAGGCTAAATTATTTCGTGTGAGCAAAGATTTGTCTGAGAATTTTCTTAGGTGATATATTTTGAACTAATTTTAGCTACAAAAAATAGCTGACGTCTCGGATTGTCACCTTCGTATGCTTCTGCTATGAATCACGCACCTCTCATAGGTTGATGGCATGTCGGTGATTAATCGCTCTTGCTTAGTTAGCTAACAAAGAAACTTTAGTTCTCCGAAAATGTGATTACAGTCCCCATAATTTACGTTCGCGTAATTAGTTACAACATTTCATTGTAAATTTGAGCATCACGAAATGCGAAAACGAAAGCTCATGTATTTTAAATGCCACTTTTCACTTACGTCCCAAAGGTCTGTACGTAATAGATATGTATGGTATAACAAGAGCTTACTGGGGAAGTACGGGTTATTTATTACTTATCTTTTTAATTTTGTTTTCCTTTGGCATACCGTACAACACACGTACTCAATTTTTGTTGATTTACTGCGTATATATATATATATATATATATATATATATATATATATATATATATATATATATATATATATATATATATATATATATAATATCTATCGGGGTGAATTCGCCAATTTTTCCAGTTCGGAAAGCCAGTGAGAAATAAAAAGCTGCAACCTTTTTTTTTTTTTTTTTCGTTATTAAGACAACAGGTTCTTTGAAACTGAAGCTTACCACTTTGTTGATATTGAATTATGTGAAGAATCTCAGAATTTTTTCATCTGTATTTGATTGCTAGGTTAAAAATTTCAACGAACTACTGAACTTTCTTGACGTCCTTTTCTCCTTTGAAATTGTGAAACATACTCGCAGTTTACCTGCTATTTTTATAGCTTCTAATGTATTTCCGTGAGCAAAATCAAAAATGTAATTTTTTTTCCTTCAAATTTTTGCCTCTTTTATCTAAGCTTGTCCTTTTATTGAGATTTATTATTTATATTTTTGTTAAAGCACAAAAATCATGCTTAAACTATGGCATTTTCTCCATAATTTGAACAAGAGTTGCTAAAGATCATAGAGCGTGTCCATTAAATGAGTGAACCATTTCAAACGTAAAATAAACAACTTGTCACAAATTTACCGACTTAAAAAAAAAGGAGGAGGCTTTCGAATCGACCGAGATCATTTTTACTTTTCTATGCACACGCTGAATTTGAAAGTGTTTTTGAAGTTTATGCATTCAAGGGTACCCGGGTAATTCCATCATTTTCAAGAACCAAATGTCTCTTAAGATATCCTGGTTACCTTAAAAGGAAAATGAAATGCCTTCAAAAGAGTTTGCAAAGTGAGAACGACAGAGGGGGGGGGGGGGGACAAACAAATAACTTATAAAATAAAAAATAAAAATACATAAAAACGTCCGTTGCTGCACTGAAACGGTAGACTGACGCTGACTGAAATACCACAAACTTCTTTTCAAGTCCTAAATCCTAAAAATATGAAATGAAGTGACTGAGAATTCGTTTATTATTCGACGATAATTAATGAGCGAACAGCTTATGGTAATTGTCCAATTACCTTGTACATATGTCTTTCCAATGGTATAGTTATTGATAGAACTGCAATCTCTAACTGTGCTTTTGAAGCATGGTGCTTACTGTAGATTGGGGGAAATGGAACACCTACGAACAATTTTCCAACCATACAAGTATGATGGATGGCACAATCGTGAGGCACACCCTTGAGCAACCCTCATTTAGGCACTAATATGATGACTCAATAGGTTTTTGAAGTTGGCTGCACACTTCTATCTCGGCTTCATTCATTTAGTGAAATTAATCTTCCGATTTGATATCGTACTCTTAAAGGGAATTTTTGACCCGGCGGGAATTAGCTTGAAATCAAAACGGATGAAAAATAGGAAGGGTATTTCTTTGAGTTAAGTATATGGAAATAAATCATGTAGCAGTCATAGGAGTGAAGGGTTTTGCTTAGCTGAGATTTTTCTCTGTAAAATGTAGTTGAAGGAAAATAATACATCGTAGCTTTGCATTTATTTTTACTGTTTGAATATTGTAAGGAAATAAATAATAGTTATTATAATAATAAGAGTCTCAAAAATGTAAGGAGAAAAAAAACTCAGTAATTAAACTAAAACTTAATTTTAACGCAACTTCATTTTAAATTAAAATTACTAAAGTATATATTTTATTTTTGTCATCAAAATTTCTAATAACTAAAATTTTTTATTGTGTGTATGAACCGACTTACGTTTATGCACTTAAACAATAAAACACCTATACCATGCTACGTAAATATAGACAACAGTCTAGTAAATCATGACGAAGAATACATTTTTAACGAATTATCATGTTACTTTAACAGACCTAAAAATACATATTTTTCTGCAAATTTTCTCAGACTGTCGTTTGTTTCAGTTAAAGCTAGAGCAATGTATTTGTTTCTCCAGAATCCCCCCTCCCATTTTTTAAAGAAAACTTTGCTTGCTTATGCAATGATTTATGTTGGCGACATTAGAATGAGAGCATGTAAGGTCATCCTAATTTAACATCGACTATTAAAGGTTTTGTAAAATTATCCCAAAGAGAAAAAAATTAAAATATATATAAAGATTGAAAAATTTCAAATTTAAGAAAATGATTTATATCTATATATGTATGTTTTTTAAATTATGAAATTTTTTTATCAAAAGTTACTTTTAACATATTTTAAGGTAACTTAACACCACTGTCATTATACATATTACAATTCACCTTTACATGCATTTGACTATCTGAAAGCAAGTCAAATGCACGCAGAAATTGTTATAAATTACAATAAACCTCTCTCTCCCCTCCCCTTCCACGTCTAAAGGTTTTGGCTGCTGGTTGAATTCGCACGATAGATACTAATTCGCACCATTTATTTTTCTCACTTTAGCAATAATTCAGTTTAGAGGAAAAAGTGTATGCGTTCACCTAGCGGCCAATATATTTCAGTAAGCATTGTTTCAACTACTACAGTTAACAGGGGAACTAAAGAGGAATTCAAATCTTTGTTTCCCTTAAATTATAATTTTTTTTGACTTACAACACACTCATCTGCACTTAATCGGGGAACTAAAGAGGAATCAAAATCATTGTTTAGCTTAAATTGTATTTATTTTATTTATTTATTTATTTATTTATTTTTTTTTTTTTTTTGACTTACAACACTATTATTATGTTCCGTCCCCACATAAATATATATATATCCGTGTTTATTTTGTATTTGGTATCTAAGTGCATAAAAATTGCATTCGAAAGGAAAAAATGCCTAGTAAAATATTATCACGCATTAAAAAGAGCTTAACATATGCTCTCTTAGGACTGGTTTTCGTTTTATCCATGACGTGTCATCTCCAGGGAATTAAACTAATATATTATGTCTTTTCTATTCGTGTACATAATGAACTTCCTGACGCAGCAAAAGCTTTTTCTTTATTTCAGTTCTCACATGCTTAAAAAGATACAATCATTCATACAAAAAGGCAACAATTACATATTTTCTTCAGGAAAAAAAAAGGCTGATGATGCTGTTTGGAACATCGTAACTTAATGGTTTCAACAGCACTGCGAACTATTACATTTCACGCAGAAGATGAGCTAATTGCAACTTTAGTCTGCAAGCAGTTACTTAAGATAATAGTTGATGTTTTCAGTCACGAGAAGGTTACTGCTTCAATTCCTGCAGCTTAACTTTTCTCTGGGGAAAACACATGTATGAATTTTGTAAGAAGTGGTGGATTGTTTCTTTTAGGAAAAAAGAAATCACAAGGATATGAATTAGTTTTCTATGCAAACGCTTGTAACAGAGCAAAAAAAAAAAAAAAAAAAAAAAAAAATTGAAACAAAATTTCAAAATATTTAATTGCTCGTTATTTTTTAACTAAAAATTGATCAAAAGTATTCAGCTTCTGCTTCGAGATTTATTTTAACTTTTATTTTCATGTACGTTAAAAGAAGAAAAAAAAATCCTTACCAATTCGTAAGGAAACGTTTTTCTAATGAAGCTGACCCTTGTTAAATTTACCCAATGTGGCGGTACCTTCAAATATGGAGTATAGAAGGCTTTATTTTATGTATGCATCCGACATCCACTGAGAATGTCAGAAGTGGTTGACTAAAAGTTGATGCTTTATAATGTGACCAGAAACAGTGGTGTGAGGTGAAGTTGTGGAAATTACAAGGGTTTTTTTCATACTTCCAAAATTTTTTTGATAGTGCTGCTGTGATCAAGTTGCACCGTTCTTATACGTTAAAAATTAAAACTTTATAAATTCTTATTTCTTCTTTATTAGCGTTAAGTATTAGTGCATTTATTCGATTTCCAGCATTATTGATTCATGTGATTAAGCATGAAAATCTGGTTGTATTAGCGCGCCATATCGAGCAAAATGCACGATATGGGGAGAAGCAAATTTATTTATCTTTAGAAAAGAAAAAAATGGAGAAGTGAAATGAAATTGAAAATGGGTATTGTACGTCTTTTTCAAATGATTAGTTTTGCACAGTTTGTTCCGGTGGTGCGAAATTGATGTCGATGCTTTGAAAACATCAACTTTTTTGTCAAAGAGTCGATGTTTTACTGTCGATGTTTTTGGTTCGATTTATATTCTAGGCAAAAAAAGTTTCCCCAAACTATGCGATAACCAGACTTACTGAAAAATTTACATCTTTAATTAGTAGTTGAAAAATTAATCTGATTAGGAAGGTTTACCATGATTATTATCGATATTTTGCGCTCGGTGTTTGTTAAATATCGTGAATATGCTTTCGCCGTTTTTTTTAGTTATTTATTTGTTATTTTTTAAAATTATTTTTTATGTCGATGTTTTATGTTTCATCAAAAAGTTTCAACAAAATATGCAGCAAAGTTCATCGTTAATCATTAGTTTCAGTATATATCTCATTGGAAAAAGTTTTCTATAATTGCTATCGACGTCTTACGGTTGATATTTTTTTTTTTTTTTGAAAATAAAAACGCGATACATCTGATTGAGGGATATAACGAGGCGCGATGTAACGAGGGGTTATTGTATTATTGTACATTCATATGTGTAAGCAATATATTGGAAAAAAATATCGATGTTTTGCAACATCGATGTTTGAAAACATCGGTGTGTTTTGATCGATATATCAATATCATCGATGTTGTGCCATTGATGTCGCACCACTAGTTTGTTCGGGGCAAAAAATGCCTCAAATCAGCTCGTATAAACTTCTCTGGTAATAGGAAAAATAATACCATGTGCTGAAAGTAAAATTAAGTGATTCATTTATTGCAAACGATTGTTTTCCATTGTTCTTTTTGGGGTACTCTATAATATTAGATATAATGTGTAAATAAACCTTTTCCCGATTTTTTAGAAAATAAAATTTATAGCTATCATTTTTGATCCAAGCGTTTAAACTCAAATGGTCCTAATCCCATTATTCAGAATTACATTTTACTCCCAATACTGTTATTTTTTTTCTTCAATCGTGCTAGTTATAACTGACAAAACCAAAGGTACCCCCATATTCCGCACTTTTGCCCTATACATATTTTTCATTTAAACAAGTTTAATATTGTTCTTTAATTTATTTTAGTAAAAATCGCATTATTTACGAAAATGTTTTTAGAACAGACAAAACGTTACTAATTGTTTGCATTTAGGGCTTATAAACAACTTACTCTGAGGAAAACAAATTTTCATGCATTTAAGATTACTTTTTGTATGCATACAAAGAAATAAGAGGAAAAACGAAAAATATCACGTTCTCAGATTGAAAGTATATCACAGTAATATTACTCTAAATGTGACAGAAATTAAAAAGAAATGTTTTGCATTATATGTTTTATTAAGCCCTAAAAGTAACATAAGTCTGAGAGTCCAATGAGTTTGATCATATATTGTATTTGGTAGTCTGGTAGCTAGCAATAATTGGGTATTTATATATAAAAAAAAAAAAATCCTTTCTCAAAGTCTCAAACGATCCTTTCTCAAGTCCTTTCTCAAAGTCAAGCTGATTTCACTAAGTAAGCATTGCAAATAAATAAAATGCAAACTGAACTGCTTAGAGGGAAAAATAGCAAGATAACAAGGGGCTTTGAAACTGCATTCATGTGATATAACAGAAAAAATCTGCCAATCTTAAAGCAATAGATTTTTTTTTAATTTAAGAAATACAAGAAACTCCTCATGCACCGTATCTTTATTTTTCAATTTAAAATTATTGCTTTTATAATATGGACATAAGCAGGGGTGCGCCAAAGAGTGTAACATACTTTAACTTACTACTTTCTCCACCGTTTCCTGCCTTTCTCCATGAAGCATCTTCACCACTCTTCTATTGTGTGCACTAATATTTATTATCATTAGTAAAGAAATGCAGCTCAAAAAAAAGTAAATAACTGAAATGTCATGTGACAAATTAAAATATTCATAATGAGGGACTACAGTCAGCTGTTAAGTTTCTGAATTCCTATACTCAATAGTTGAATACTCCGCAGTACTGCTAACTATAATTTTGAACGAATTTCATTTTTTTCCCTACGGAATATCGTACAAAAAGAGCACTAGTAAATTGAAACCCTTTAATAGCTATCCCTTAATACATGAGGCAATCGTCAAAATGTAAATAATCTATGCAGTAAGATATGTGCACAGTTGTAACATTGATTTAAAGCAGATTAAATGAAAATGAAGAAATATATCTTAAATGAATACACTTCATAATGTCTTTGAAAAACGAAATTTGTACGTAATATATAATTTAAAGAATAATCATTTAAAATTAATTCATCTGAACTATTTCAAGTTTACAGAAGTCAAAAAGTTTACATAAATATTATTTAGTACAAAGACAGCCAATTCCAAAGCGTGACAAAAAAAAAAAAAAAAAAAAAAAAAAAAAAAAGGAAATCCTTCTGCATTCATGAGTTGCATTCATAGCGAATGATGTAATGGTTCGCAAAAGATCTAATAACGTCTTCAGATAATATTTTTTCAGGGAATGGGCATGGTTCATGTGACTTGCTCTCTTCCAATCACACATAAAATAAAGAATCGAGCGCCACCTACGGTATTGTGAAAACAATAAGCAATGCATATTGCTCCAAAATAAATATAATAAAACAATAGTAGCGAAAGCATTTTAGATATATTTTTTGAAAAAAAACATCCAAATTTTTTTCCCTTTTTTTTTTTTTTTTCCCAAATTTTTTCTTTTTTTTTTT
>JAXGGA010025604.1:0-10405 GCA_038373865.1 Uloborus plumipes
GAACATCTCTGAGATGTTATACAGATGTGCCGCGACGTCTCTGAGATGTAGCGCACGTCGCAGTGCGACGTATTTTTTACGTCGCCGACATGTGACTGTGCTATTAGGGGAGGCGTTAAACACACTGGATGAGGCATGAGAGGGGAGGCGATACTATACTTTGATCTGAGCCAAAAGGCTGAGAAGAGATCTATAATATAAGGGAAACGTATAATGCATGACGTTGCTTTTTAGCTCAAAAAGAAATAACGGTTATTTTCTCAATTCGTTAACTTTTGTGTCCTTCATCCATATCTTCCAATTAAACACCTATTTTCATTATCTAATGCTATGTTCTATTCAAGATGCTCACAAAGAGTAATGACAACG
This sequence comes from Uloborus plumipes, assembly GCA_038373865.1. Classification (NCBI taxonomy): domain Eukaryota; kingdom Metazoa; phylum Arthropoda; class Arachnida; order Araneae; family Uloboridae; genus Uloborus; species Uloborus plumipes. The sequence goes on from JAXGGA010025604.1 coordinate 370, forward strand.
TGCATTGGCACTATTTTGCATTTAAATTATATATTTAAAAAAATAATATATAGGCAAAATGTCATTTCCGTCCCCTGTCCCCACACACATTTGTCAACTTTAAAAAAAAAATTATGTATGAAGAAACATTTTTAAAAATTAATACATATGCATTATGATACAGTACAAGTGTGTACTTCAATGTACCATATAAACATTCCTTATCATATTTACATATTTTGATAGAGAACTCAATTTATACGTGTCCCCAGGTTTTGAAAAAAATTTCCCCTAAGTAGAAAAACCTTCAATAAAATTCTATAAATGGCGCTAGTTAGCAATAAAATAGCTCAAAATGTTAAAGAACATTCTTCTCAGCAGAAAAATACGCTTTAAACGAAGTTTACACATCTTTTAGGGTGTATGAAGCTTGTTTTATCTTAAAAATTCTATGCGTGACTTTATTCAGTGTCATTTCCGTCCCCCTGGTTATCTTCCAGAAAATTTAAATAAAATTGAAAAAAAATCCACTGCCGAATGTGTTCTTACGAACACTTTTAAGGTATCAACAGTTAAATTAAAGATATGAAAAACTTTTCACACCGTTTTCGAAAACCCACTGTTTTGTCATTTCCGTCCCTGTCATTTCCGTCCCCACTTACGAAGTGGTTTCGGGAGAGTGACATTTTAATGGATTTAAAAAATTTTAATGCGCGTTATTTATATTGTTATGTTATTTTTTAATACTTTTAGCAAATTTCAAATGGCAATAAGTTAGGCACATTGTTAAATCTTTAAAATTCATAATAATTTAGATAGAATGATATTTAGTTGTATGGAAGTTATTAGTTGTTTAATTAGTTACATCTAAATTTTAAAACTTATAAGAATAAAATTTTATAAATTTAACTATTCTAATCAATATTTTAAAAGTAGTTTAGAATATTCTGTGTTTCAAAGTGTTTTTCTCTCACTGAATAGGACAAAATTAAGCATTTAAAAATAAATCCAAAAGTTAATTGTATTTTATTTCCACGAAATTTTTCATGGTAAGTTTTCTACACAATTTTGTTTATCTTTTCTATTCTAGGAACAGTCTGTAACATTTACATTATTGTTTAGTTATGGTTAACAAATCAAGTATAAATTAGAAATTTTATTTTTTATATTTGGATTTTGTTAATTTAACAACTAACAGTTTGAAAAAATAAATAATTATATTCTTTAGGTAAAGTTCAAATGATATAATGGAGATGAAAAAAGTAGTTTAGAATATTTTTAACTCCAAAATAGTTTTTATCTACGGAACAGATCAACATTAAAGGAAAATATTTTTCAAAAGTAAATTTTTAAAATCTTAATTAAGTTTCTCCTTGTTAGTTATCATATAGTTCTGTTTTCTTTTTTTATTCTTAGAATAATTTAGAACAAATTAATTATTATTTTAGCTAACTTAAGACTTAAAATACTTATATAATAATAATTATTTGTTCTATTTTGTAATTATGTTTACTTTTATGTTAAATTGCGTTAAGCATTAAAAGTAAGGCTCTTCACCGTCACAGAGACTGATATAAAGTGAGTTGAAACCCTGCTGCCAAAAAAACTGAAGTCAATTTCAAATATCATGAAGCTTCATTAGTTAGTTTGGAATGAAAATAACAAATCAGTGTTAGGTTTATGCATGCTAACTTGCGTTTCTTGCGAAACCGATCTTTCTTGTACTCATTATACTTCGAGTCCGCCTATAGTTAATATTTTATAGACTAAATAAAAATAAATGTAAAACAGACAAGTGAAAAAATAAAGAAATTTGTAACTCTTTGCAGTAAAAAATGTTGGTATTGTAAAAGTTTAAAATTCCAACGAAAAATACTACTATTTCTTTAAAAAAGTAGATTTAATCTGTTTTTGTTTGTAAATAATGTAAAAAAAAATATATGAAGCAATATTCTAAATGGTGTATTTTGTTTTCTATATCATTATTTATCAATTGAATAAAGTTTTCAAAATATTTCTTGAGTTAGGGAAGTGTTTAAGCCGGGAGATGGTCATTACACTTTTTACATTAAACTTAAACTTAAAACTGTCATTAAAATTTAATTTTTAATTTTTTTTCGTTGCTGAGCACTGATTTGTGATCTTAAATGAGTTGTCTTTAAACAAGTATTAACAATTATTAATTAATTACAAGTTGAATTTTTCCTACTTGGCATTGGCAAAAGTTAACGTGTTGAGAAAATCACCCATAAACATTCTAAAAGAATTTATTCATTCTTCAAATTCATTTTTCAAAATACCAATATGAGTGGTATGGTTTGATTTTTCGTTCCATTACATGCAAATCTTATTTAGGCTTAAAGCTACCTTTCGAATCACTTTCAGCCTCTTGTGAGGCAAGTCGAAATCCATATTGAATTTATATCATTTGGCTCTTATTAGTCAGAGAACAAGTACTTTCTTTGTGGCACGGATAACTAAGATTCAACAAACTACAAGAGGTGGAAGATGCTGCTAGCATCGAAACCAGCATTTGACCAGCTAAAACTCTCATGCAATTTTAAATATTAGAATATGGAGCATCTTGCCAAGAGAGTGCCTTTGACTCAAGTTGGCAAGCAAAAATTTATGAAATATAGTTTTCAAATTGAGAACGGCTTGCATCAGAAACTTGTTCAAATGGTACTTACCTCAGCTGCATCTGCTGTGGTATTTATGGCTTTGCAAGTCAGATTCCATTGTTCCAGACATCTCTAACATTCATGGAGTGGTCTTTAAGTTACGCTAGAAATAAAACAAAAATGGAACTCTCCAAATGGGAGTGCCTCTGTTAAAACCTTGAAAAAGGACGAGACTGAATTGACATTGAATTGCCGAAATCGTTCCTAACGACGGCGTAAAACGAACAGTAGTACAACAGTATGATATTGTATGTTTTGCACAGTAGTGGAACAAAAATTGAACGAAGCCCACACTGGCCTGTGTGTTAAGCGCTAGCGTCACCTGGAAGGATTTTGCAACAAATTTGTGTTTTTAGAACATGAAAGATTGATTCACAGGCAGCTGCTACATTGGTTTCCGATTTTTTCCACTTTTTTTATCTCTATATATTGGTTTCAAAATCTCCATTATAGTTACAGTTTTGAGCATCATGATTTTAAGAAGTGTGCGGGGGTGTGATAAAGTAAGCAAGGTCCCCCCCCCCTTTTTTACTTCCTTTTACGTAGTAAAGGAAGTATTGTGATCGCGAAAAAAAAATCACTCAAATTTGAGTCTAAATTTTGATTTTGCTCACCCCCGAATGAAAATTCCTTAGTTTTTTTGACCTGTCAGCACGTGCATATGCACCTACCAACATATAAGCAGCCGAAAAAAATTTTTCCACCACCCCCGAGTTAATTACGACGAGTTTTCTCGTGACGTCTGTATGTACGTGTGTGCGTATGTGGGTCGCATAACTCCAAAACTATATGCCGTAGAAGCTTCTAGCTTGGTATGTAGGCTCTGAGGTTGGTCTAGTTGTGCACCTCCCCTTGTGGTTGCATTTGAATGTTCCCAAGGGGGTGTTTTACCCCTTTTTTGGGGTAAATCAGTGTTAATTTCAATGCAGACTCAAGTGATATGAATTGGCGCGACCACTTGGCGATATGTCGCCAAGCTTTTGGTCGCCAAGTGTTTGACGCCAACTTGGCGACATATCGCCAAGTTGGCGACAAATTTGGCGATTTTTTTTTTTTTTTTTTTTTTAATTTGGGTTCAACTTGGCGTTATTGGCGATATTTTGCGAAAAATTCACTGAATGATATTAAAATCAGCAATCTTTAGAAAATTAACCATTGCAAAATATTTTTTGCATTGTTTCGTGGCAGATTAGGGGAGTAAATATTTGAATTGTTACCTTGCTCACTCCAAGCACTTTTTTTAACACTTAAGGCAACTACTAAGAAATTTACACGTAAAAGGAAGTAGTGTGGGGTCCATACCAGATTTTTGACTCTAGAGACCCGAATTAATTTTCAATTTTGAATCCAGTTGCAGCTAGTACTATGATTATGTCTCCTGACTTATAAAATCAGATATTAAGAAATGAATTACGATTTTGATAGAAATTGGTCCTAAGAAAATTGTCTTACGTCCAGTTTTGTTTTGATTTGTAAGATATGACTGAGGGACTTTTCAAACATCTCTTTGCCTAAAATGCTTGCCGTATTTTTTCTGTAGTATCAGTAGAGTTTAAAATATTAGCTATACTTCCGTTTTAAGGACCATAATTACTTAACAGTACATTATAATACTTTTGATTATATCTTTTTCATTGCGGATGAGCCCCATTTTTTCGACCTTTTTTTTTTTTTTTTTTAATCTTTAATAATATAAAGCTGTAGAGTTTGTTTGAACGCGCTAATCTCAGGAACTACTGGTTCGATTTGAAAAATTCCTTTTGTATTGAATAGTCCATTTATCCAGGAAGGCTTTAGGCTATAGTAGTTATTGTTATAACTAAAAATAATGTTATAATAGTTTAATCGAATTCAAGGCAATTTTCACATAAATTGCCGAATACTGGGGTTAAAAATTACTTGCACATATTAATGTTATATATCGTTGGAAGCAGAATTTTTTTTCCCGTCCTATGCAGTTTGTTCTAATTCTCTAACTTAAACACAGCACGATGTATTCAATTTTTAAACTTGCCTTTTGCAAGGCTTCACCCGATTTCTTGCAATACTTGGTTCATTAAAACCATCAATGAGAAATAAACTAATTATTCCACAGGTTTGATTTTTACGCCATTGGATAGAGCGATATTTTTAACCCCAGAATTGATTCGACTTACAGTCGAAGAACCAAGCTTTTATCTCCACTAGAAAAAAAGTTACAAGCGTTTGAACTTTGAGTTCGAAAACCTCTTTCCTGATCAAACTATTAACGTTTTATTATTATTACTAGCCGGGTACCCGGCCCTGCCCGGGTTTCTGTGGGTGTAGGGTGGTTTAGTGAAACTCATTCATAAATTTCCCAACACTAAAGTGCATATCTATAAACATAATGGCTACTTCTGTAAACAATGGCTATGTTATGGATAAAGTATAAAAAAAAATAATGCAAGCTAAAAAAATAGCAAGTTACAAATAATGTTTGAGTAAATAGGAAATGTTATAAGCTTGGTATATTAAAATAAATCACGGGACGCGGGAGCGTCCCTTCCCGCCAAGAAAACTAAATACAAGCCGCCAAGAAATTTCCGTCGCCAAGAAAAATGTAAAAGAGCGACTAAGGACTGTTTACGCGAGTAACCAAACCGGGGTTTTCACCCCTCTGTATCTCAGCCCCATGAAGATCCCTAGAGTTCATTTTTGGTATACTCAATCTCCAGCGGCCCCTGACGGCACATACTAAAGCTAAATATCCAGGACCCTCAGGGGGAGGGGTGATAAATGTTAAAAAATCTCCCTTTTTCGCACTTTTTAAAAATTGTTTGACAGGGGTCCAGACTAAACGGTAACTCGGATTGAGCTCTCATTTTGCACCCACATTTATTTTGTCCCAAAGCTCGGCATAGGGGGGTTTTCGATCCTCACCCCCTCCCCCCTCGTTTTTATTTTCCGTATTTTTCTCCCCGGGGGTCTTTAGTGTTGATTTTTGGTATAAATATTCTCGATGAGACATTGAGGACGTTTTCCCAAAATTTACCCCCCGGGGTCATCGCAGGCCGGAGTTATTAATGCTTAAAATTGGTCCGATTTCTATCTACTAGCTCTGTTCAACATCTGAGCATTTATGCTGTCATTGTCGGGCGACGAGGAAAGAAAACTCAATGATTTATAATTTCATCTGTTGCCAGTTTCTATTTGTTAACAAATAAAATATTTGTAATTGATTTTATTGCATAAGGCTTTTAAAAGGGATCTTCAATTTACTTCATTTTAATATGAGATTGGCAGTAAGGGTTGGGTTTTATTTTAAAAACTTTTAATTTAATCGTAGTATTGTTAGCAACTAGCTTTGTTTTGCGTAGGTTCGGGTGTTACATTGTGATTGATTTCAAATTTATCCTAGACTGAAGAAGATCCTTGAACTTTTGCACCAAATGCACATATGTCGGACCGCCAAGAAAAATGTTGAAGGGGAAAAAAACATGCAAAGTAAATTTTGAAGAGAAAAAAAAACAGGCAAAGAAATAATATTAATGCAAAAACATGTGATATCTCCCCAAAAACAACAGTGTTGTAAAAAAATCCCCCGCCAAGAAAACCTTAAATACTCAGCCTTAAAAAGTTATGATATCGAGTTTTCCCGCCAAGTTTGTGCCAAACTACAACTAACCTGTATGTATAGTTCTTTTAAATTGTTTTCAGTCCTGCCAGGCGGGAAGTTTTTACTCATTAAGCAACCACCTCACAAGACAAAGCTTCCCGCCTGGCAAAACTGAAAACAATTTAAAAGAACTATACATACAGGTTAGTTGTAGTTTGGCACAAACTTGGCGGGAAAACTCGATATCATAACTTTTTAAGGCTGAGTATTTAAGGTTTTCTTGGCGGGGGATTTTTTTACAACACTGTTGTTTTTGGGGAGATATATATTTAAAGTATCAATCGCACTGAAATTAACCATTTCGAAATATTGCTCGTTAAATAAGTCCCATTATTAGTTTCTATCCTCGTGACAACATTGGTGAGGTGAAAACATCTTATGTACCTAATTTAGAAATTTTTTTTGACTATAAACACTTTCTATTCTCTAACTATTGCCAAAATCAATTTTTTTTTATTTCACCCGTTAGCGATTGTTGGCTCAGATAAATATAAAAATCCTTAGAAGGCAATAAATTCCATACTTACTCCAGAGAAGCCTTGGTTCAAAATTTTCAATATGATTACAATCAATATTGTTGCTGCATGGCACCAAATTTTTGCAACAATGGGTTGAAAATTTAATCATTTAATGGGGAAACTACATGAAATTTACTATTTTCCATAATAACTTTTTTAAACTAAGCTTTTTAGAAATAAATTATAGCTTATCCTGCTCCCTGTTACTGTAGCTATCTACAGTGAAAAAATGGTTAAAATTGGTCCAGTAGTTTGGAAGATTACCCCGGACATACGTTTTCAAAAGTAGTCTTTTATGTATATAGATTAAAGACTTTTTCTGTACTTGCTTCTGTCATGGTTTTCACATTTTGCTTCCGGTTGCAGAGTTAAATCCACGCGTGAACTTTAACGCATTTCCGCTTTATAGTGGAGTTGAGTCGAGTACAATCATTAGCAGGACTACGACTGGAAGCTTTAAATCCGACTGAAATTGTTGGAGATAAACCTTGCAATATTCAAGCAGAAGAAGAAATGAAACGAATGAGATTAGCTAACAATCAACATATTAGGCCAGTTCAAAAAATTGCTTAAGTGACTTATTAAAAAAGGCTAATAAGGGCTGTAGAAAATGCATTGGTAGTTCTTCAAATTGAACATTACGCTTAATGGCGTTTGACTCAAAGTAAGTTGATAAATTAACAAAATTGGAAACTAAATATTCTCATGAATAAAAAATCAAGTGTTCGTGAATAGCATTTTTAACGGCGTTTGTTATTTTCGCGGTGAATTATGCTTAACGGCGTTTGTCTTCACGCAATTCTAAATAAATTTTAAAACGAAAAAACTTTGAAATAAAATGTAAAAAAACTTTTTAAATTTAAAGACTATTTCTGTCTGCTCATTCGCACTAAAAAGTATGAAATAAACGGTGAAAATGCGCTTTGGGTGCCTGCTTGGCGCATTTTCAAAAAGTCGCCAATTTTTGCGTACCTTCTATCGGAGCTTTCAATTCGCGAGACAACAAGGAAAAACGCGCCAGTTGGCGACTTTTTGAAAATGCGCTAAACAGGGACCCAAAGCGCATTTTCACCGTTTATTTCATACTTTTTAGTGTGAATGAGCAGACAGAAATAGTCTTTAAATTTAAAGTTTTTTTTACATTTTATTGCGTTGCTATGCCGACATCTTTTAAATTGATTGTTGGTTCCCTTTGCTTCATTTCGTTTCTTAAAAGCATTTTATTTCACGGCATTTCTAGGCCCTGCTATGCTGATTATAACAAGGCAAATAATTCCTTTTAGTTCGGTACAATTGCAAAGATTTTAGCCTTTAATATTTAACTAGCAGAACCCGGCAGACGTTGTTCTGCCTATATGTATATTTCATCTCCACATGGTGTTTCTGATGTAAAAATCTATAAAGCGTTGTTAAAAATAGGCATGAAAGATTTTAAAAATTCTAAATCAAGCAAAGTTGAAATTACGCACTGAACAATCTACAAATAGGCCACCAATTATTTTTATAAAAACTAAAAAATACTGAACAATGAAAAACTTTATACATAATTTGATTTTAGATAGGAATTTTATTTACACATCAAGACAAAGAAGCTCTCCACAAATCGTGAAAAGAGATCTTCGTTTTGAAAATAAAATGTAGAGAAACATGAAATGTATAATGTGACTGGACCATGAAAAGCTCTTTTAAATGAATTAAAAAGTAGAGAGAGAGAGCAGTGAATAGTAATAAAATGAAATTGACACATTTACAATAGAATGTGACTGGACCACAAATAGCTATTTTAAAGTTACAAAAAAGCACGGTGAACAAAAATAAAGAGAAATGTACACATTTACAATTACGTTGCAAAAATGCACTGGACAATCTAAAAGGTAGACCATCAAACGCTCTTCTAAATTCAAAAAAAAAAAAAAAAGCACGGTGAACAATTACAATGAGAAATTTACACATTTACAATTACGTTCTAAAAATGCACTGGACATTCTAAAAAAGTAGACCATCAATTGCTAATTCAAAAAAAGAAAAAAAGAAAAAAAAAACACGGTGAAGAGTAATAAAGAGAAATATACATATTTACAAAAGTAGACCATCAATTGTTCCTTTAAATTCAAAAAAAAAAAAAAAAAAATTACGTATGTACAATTAGGTTGTAAAAATGCACTGATCAATCCAAAAAAGTCGACCATCAATTGATCCCTTAAGTTCAGAAAAAAAAAGCATGGTGAATAGGGTGATTCAAAAAATGTTTTTGAATTTCTCTGGTCTTACCCCGCAATTTTTTTACACTATTCATGAATGTAATGTATGTAAATTTTTAGCTCAATTGAATAATATTTAGAGGTCGCTCAACGCAATCGAATTCTGATGAAAATTAGCAATTTCGAGAGTTGGAGTATATAGCTTCATTACCCGAAATAATATTATTCTTCATATAAAATGGAATAACTTAAAACGTTAGTTTACTCTACTAAGTAATTAGTCAATAAAATAATAGCTCAAAGTGAGTTGTAACGATTACCCCCCCCCCCCCCCCGCTCCAAAGCTGCATTATCTCTTACCTGAGTTTGGGTAGAAAATGCAGCTGCAAGCTCGGGCTGTGGTTTCAGTTTTCTTTTCGGTTGTTTAAGGTGTACGAGTTTATTTGGCTAAAACACCTAGCATCCACTCTAGACAGGGCCCAGTATAAGTGACAGAAAGCCACTTTGATAGTAGCTGCTACAGTACAAACTATGGGTCAAAATGGGGAGGATTTGACAACGTCCATAAAACGGTAAATGCAAACTATTCGCTCTGAATTGGCCGTTAACTTACAAAAGTCGTTTAAATCTAGGACTTCCTTTGATAGTGCACTGGAACGAAACACTTCTGCAAAATATATTGGGAAAATGAAGGATGATCGGTGGGTTTCATACCAATATTAGTATCAGGACCACAAGCATTGATGATTTACTTCTGGGTTCTAGTAAGTTAGTCAGGCATTGGAATTGCTACGGAAAATGCTGCTATACGATAACCAGTTAGATAAATGGGAACTTACTGAGCTCGTACGTGGTATGTGTTTCAATACGACATGCATTGCCGGTAATAAAGTTGGAGCATGTTTGAACTTGGGAAAAAAAAACTAGGGAAGCAACTTTTATATTGTGCTTTCCGCCATTATATTTTCTATGGTATTACAACCGAAATCTATTCTTCTCTTGGTCTCTCGGTATTTTTAA